>JAZHYW010025326.1:0-47062 GCA_037355805.1 Ixodes ricinus | reverse complement strand
GACCCAAGCCGTGGTGGAATGAAGAGTGTACTGAGTCACGGAAAAAACAAAACAGAGCCTGGGGTATCTTTCGACGTTACCCCACGCAAAGCAACCTCCGTTGCTTTAAGCAAATGAAAGCTCAGGCAAGGTACATCCGACGTCAGTCAAAACGTGAAAACTTCCAGGGTACGCCTCTTCATTAACAGTAGTGCAACAGTCAAAGAAGTCTGGGACAAAGTTCATCGCATTGAAGGGAGATATCATGCCTTCTCAGTCCCACTCCTCTCCTACAATGGGATTTGTCCGGAAAGTCTAAAGGAGCAAGCGGATCTTCTCGGTGAGCATTTTGCTCTTGTATCGAGCTCCGAACATTATTCATCTGCATTTCTCGCATACAAAGCACGTGCAGAATCACATGCTGTGAAGACTACAGGTGCTGCCCATGAAGACTACAATCTACCTCTTACGATGCGTGAACTCGAAATGGTCCTTCACTTAACTAAGCCTTCAGCTGCAGGACCTGATGGCATACACTACCAGATGTTAACACATCTTCATCCTTCTACATTATTTCTTATTTTGTACCTTTTAATCGCATATGGCACGAGGGCAAATTCCCTTCGGCATGGAAGGTAGCCACTGTTGTTCCTCTTTTAAAACCTGGCAAGGATCCTTCTTCTGCGTCAAGCTATCGCCCTATCGCCCTTACTAGCTGTTTGAGCAAGACTTTTGAGCGTATTGTAAACAAAAGACTTATGTACTATTTAGAAAAAGAAAACATCTTGGATAAGAATCAATGTGGGTTTCGTTCCTGTCGTTCTACGGTTGACCATCTGGTTCGTCTTGAGACCGTAATTCGTGAAGCTTTTGTGAACAGACAGTTGTGCGTATCAGTGTTTTTTGATATGGAGAAGGCATATGACACAGCATGGCGTCATGGAATTCTCCGTGACTTGTATGAAGTTGGGGTACGAGGTAGGATGCTTGCTACCATCAATAGCTATCTTTCTAATCGAACCTTTTTTTGTGAAGCTAGGAGCGTCTTTCTCTAAAGAATTCGTCCAGGAGACTGGGGTCCCTCAAGGGGAGTCCTCAGCGTTACTCTCTTTTTGGTAAAGATGAACTCAATAGCCCGTTCCCTACCTTCCTCTGTGCAATATTCACTCTATGTCGATGACCTTCAAATCTCTGTTTCATCGTGCAATCTTTCTATTTGCGAACGGAGGCTTCAAGTTGCTATCAACAATCTCCTAAAGTGGGCGGATGAAAACGGCTTTAGTTTCTCTCCGGAAAAGACGGTTACTGTCTGTTACTCCCGTATAAGGGAGTCCCTGCGGATCCTTCTCTATATATGCGCCAGACCCCTATCCCGGTGAAAGTAGACCACAAGTTTCTGGGCCTCACTTTCGACCGTAAGCTATCGTTTGTGCCTCATATAAAAAGTCTGAAGTTAAAATGCCAGAAATCACTGAACCTCCTTAAAGTCTTGTCCCACAAGACATGGGGCTCTGACCGTCTATGTCTTTTGCGAATCTATCGCTCGGTAATCCGCTCACGCCTGGACTATGGCAGCTTTGTGTACGGATCTGCTAGGCCATCAGCTCTTAAGGCACTCGATCCCATCCATCATCAGGGACTTCGCTTGGCAATAGGTGCCTTCAGAACGTCGCCTGTGCTCAGTCTCTACGCTGAGGGAAATGAGATGTCCCTCGACAGACGGCGATTCTCCTTGGGATTTATGTATTCATTAAGGATACGATCAATCGCTCAGCATCCAGCCCGGGAGGCAGTGGAGGGCACGAAATATCAAAGGACATTCGAAAACAAGCCTAGCATTATCCCTCCATTCGCGATGAGAAATAGGAATGTGGCAGAGTCAGTTGGGATAGACAGTAAGCTTCCAGTTGCCGCAGTTCCAAAGACGGTGGCACCATGGGATTTCAACTGCATACGTTGCGATTTTTCACTAACAAAGTTTAATAAAAAGGATACCCCATCCGAGGTCATGCGACAAGAATTTTACGAACTCCAGAAGCAGCATGATTCTCATTCACACTATTACACAGACGGCACAAAAACGGAATCATTTGTTGGCTGCGCCATGATCGGCCCATCAGTAAGAAGTGTTCGTAGGCTAAATTCGTTCGCGACTGTTTTCACTGCTGAACTGCGCGGCCTTCTGCTTGCAATAGATCACATCATCCAAACACGTAACTCCCGGTCAGTTATATATACAGATTCGCTGAGTGCGTTACGGGCTCTGATGTCACTTGAAACCCCAAAGAACGCCCTCATTGTTTTATTACAAAACAAAATAGTAGCAGCGACCAGGAAGGGATGTAATGTTCTATTCTGCTGGGTGCCGAGCCATGTCGGAATCCCAGGGAATGAAGAGGTAGATCGTGCTGCGGGCACTTGTGGCACCCGTACTGTGGACATTAGTGGTATCCCATTCAGAGATTACTGTGCCCTAGTCAAATATCATGTTAAAGCTCAGTGGCAAACAGAATGGAGCCTACAGGTGTCAAACAAACTGCACATGATTAAGCCCTTTCTTAGTGAATGGGAGAGTGCTAGGCACAGAGACAGGTTTTATGAGGTAGTCCTCTGTCGTCTACGCATTGGGCACACGCGGCTGACGCATGGACACCTTTTGCGTGGGGAGGACCCTCCTGAATGTGAACATTGCCAGGAACCATTTGAGTGTCTTGCATATCCTTCTCGAATGCCCTGCGTATGATGATAAACGCCGCCATTACTTCTCCCAGCTCTACAAAGAGCATGTCCTTCTACACCTATGTGTGTTGCTTGGAAATGAGCCACTACTCCCACCCACCCAGGTTTTTAAGTTTTTAAAAAGTATTGATCTTTTACATAAATTGTAGCATTATTTATAATATGAGGTCCTAGTCTTATTGTATACATTTTTCAAATTACCAGCTACTAAAGCTCTTTCTTCTTCAAAATCCTCTTCTGCAATAGTATCATTTCTTGGCGCATCATAGCCTTAGTTGCTTTTGCGCCACAAAACCCCAATCTACTACTACTACTTCTACTAGCATTGAATATTTTAAAAGTTCTTTCGCACAAGTCCTGGGGTAGTGACAGAAGGTGCCTGCTGCGTTTATATCAGTGCCTTGTTCGATCAAAATTTGATTATGGTTGCATGGTGTACGGCTCGGCACGGCCGTCTCTTCTTCGGGTCTTAGATCCTGTCCACCACCTAGGATTGCGACTTGCAACCGGGGCTTTGCGGACCTCTCCAGTTTCCAGTCTCTATGCTGAATCTAATGAATACTCTCTTGAAAAAAGACGTCTCTTCCTGGGCCTTCAGTATCACTTAAGAGTTCGGTCTGTGCCCCAACATCCTGCACTCGAAGTGTTTCTGGACACGCGGTATGAAAGGACATACCAGAACAAACCCTCTGTTGTACCTCCTTTTCCTCTGCGCCTTAAATCTGAGGCCAAGAATTTTGCAATAGACTTATCGAGTCCGGTAGCAACGTTGCCCAGCCCAGTTGCACCCTGGAACATCACACCTATTCCGAATAATTTTTCTCTTTCCAAGTATGACAAGAAGAATGTACCAGCGGAAGATCTTAGGCAAGAATTCTTCCAAATCGCCAAAAAGTACAGGAACCTTGTACAGTTTTACACAGATGGAACAAAGGGGAGCAGCAGTGTTGGATGTGCTGTAGTCGGGCCGTCATGTAGTATTGTAAAGCGGCTCAACAACCAGGCCACCATCTTTTCTGCAGAGTCATATGCCCTAGTGGTAGCTGTGGATACTATCATCAAAAGAAATATCAAGGCCGCCGTAATTTTCTCAGACTCTCTCAGTGCACTCCGTGCACTTGCATCCCTAGATAGGTAAAAAATGCTTTTATTCTGCAAGTACGTAACAAGATTGTAGCTGCCACAAACTCCAACATCACCATTAATTTCTGTTGGGTCCCTAGCCACGTCGGTATAGTCGGAAATGAGGAGGCCGATAAGGCTGCTAGAACATGTCAGGACATGGACACAGAAGTTACCTGCATCCCCTACCTGGATTACAGGTCATTATTGAAAAAGTCGATTAAAAAGAAATGGCAGGAGGAATGGGATACTGAAGTCCATAATAAACTCCATTGCGTGAAACCTGTTCTTTCTGAATGGGCCAGTTGCCGACATAACGAGCGTTTTTATGAAGTTGTTCTTTGTCGTCTGAGAATTGGTCACACTCACCTCACACATGGCTTCCTTCTGCGAGCAGAGGATGCTCCAATGTGTGAAGAATGTGGTGAAACACTCTCCGTCTTGCACATTCTCATTCAATGTCCGAAATATCATGAGGAGCGTCGTACCAACTTCTCACGGTTTTTTAGAGAACAGATCCCATTCCACCCTGCCCTTTTGCTGGGAGAGGAGCCTCTTGTTCCTCATACCCAAGATTTTAACTTCCTAAACAGCATTGGCTTATTACAGCACATTTAGGTTAGTGAATTTTCTTCGTATTGTCTGCATTTCATGAAAGCTTTTAAACTCTGATATGCCTCACCTTTAACTAAATAGTACCGTAGTTTTCTTCTACCATTGTCCTGGCGCACTATGGCCTTAGCAGCCGCTGCGCAATAAAAACCCAAAATCAATCAATCAATCAACAGTGGTTGTTGTCATGACAGCAGCTGGACGGTCACGCTCTGTAAACTGTACATCTAAGATGTTCCAGGGGTGATTTCGGTGTCTTTCTTCCTATCATTATGCCAAATGACTCCCAGTTCTTATCTAGTCTTCCTGTGATTGTTTTTCCGAAGTGGTACAGGAAAAGTGTAGCGTGGTCCACTGACGCATTCGCTAATTGGATTCCTGCAGTGAGAGAAACCCGAAGTTGGTCCTTGGTCAGCGTGTCCTTCAGGAGAGTTGCTATCGTATTGTTCTTGCCGTTCTTCTTGAAGTCCTCAGATGGATAGCTCTTTGGTCTTGAGGCGGGGGATCCAAGAAGGTCATTTTCCTTCCTACATCTTGATCTTGTACGAAGAATGTGGGGGGATGTTTGGCATGGTGATGATTGAGTTTGATTGGGGATGACGACGACAATGGGAGGAGGCTCTCGGTCTCGACATGGGCTCCCGCCATTTGCGGCAATTATTGCGGATTTATTCGAAATTCCTCCAAATTTATGGTACCAGCGAACTCTGCAAGAGGAGCAGAATCGAGCTACACCCTATTTATTCCTATGAGTAGGTTTTTAACGCCAAATGTTTTTCTCTTGAAGTCGCGCCACTGGGAAGAAAAGCTAAGCCTCGTGAAACGAACACTCGTCAACATCTATGCGGCCGAGAGCAGCTGACGTTGAACCTAATTTTAGGTCTGACCGTGAGAACACCCGTTAGGCGCGGTGTGTATAAACAAAGATGACGCAAATGGCGGCGGAAAGGATATGGAATGAAATCGAGATGCGTGAAGAAAGAGACAAAGATGCGGAGGAAGTGATTGCGGAGTTCGATGAGGACAGCAGCAGTACCCTGGACCAAAACGGTCTGTGGGTTGCGATGCTGAACGACCGCAGGAAGCTTGAAAAAGAGAAGCAGATAGCCGACGCTGCGGGTTCAATGGGGCAAGCTGCCAACAACCAACGATCGAGGGAGATGCTGCAGTTTCCCAGAGACTGAGAAGGCTTCCCCCACTCCCGGAGGACGAGTACAATGTCGTCTTCAGGCCGAGGACAGGGATGAAGGTGGCATCATGGACGGACCGAGCCATATCGCCAGGCCTGGCGATGGATACGAAATACCATCCAAGGAGTTCTACAGACACGTGACAATTCAGACGCAGTGGGCACAAAATCTAATATTGGCAAGCACATCGACCAAAGACTTCGCATTGAAATTTTCCGCGGGGAGTTTAATTACCCAGGTGTAAATTGGAAGGAGGGCATTGGTCTTACCTCTTGTCTGGTTGGTGCAGAAGTTTAAAATTTTATTAACCTGATGCATAGCTTTGGTCTCACTCAAATCGTAAACGAACCCACACGATTAAATTCTGTTTTGGACCTTGTTTTCACCTCAAGTGCGGATGATGTGCGGTCAGTTCATATTCTTGACAGGATCAGCGATCACAACACGGTTTTAGTTGAAATTAGTGATGAACCGAATCTGCCGAACTTCAGATTCGGCAAAGTTCGGCAAATGCCGAACTTTTGAAGGAAAGTTCGGCAAAGATTCGGCGAAATTCGGCAAATGTCTGCGCACGCGCGAGAACGCGACGGAGCCATGGATTGCAAATGGACGCCGTGAAGTCGTGCGGTTACCATCGTGCAGTGTAGTACAACCAGCGGCTACGGCGCGTTGTGGAGTAGGCAACGCGGTAATGTGCGTTTCCTGAGTGAGTGTGGTTCTCTTTAATATTTTCTGCCTCAAGAATAGAAGATGGACCAGTAATTTAGGCAGTCCACTGCGCAAGTGACAAATGATGCGGTGCATTCTGAAAAATTGAAACATTGGCCGACAATTACTTTCAAGCACTCCTCGCAATTATAACAATTCTGTTTTCGGCTCAGGAGTAGTGTGTTCCAAAACAAAAACAATTGCTTTTTCAATTTGTGTTATGTCGCGATTTTCATGTATCTGCATAAAAGTAAACACAGAACTATAATGCTCGACGTTGCACATTTGACATTCCTAACTCTCCCTATTTTCCGAAACGTTTGTGTGTGTCCTAACACCAGAAACTGGCATTTTAAAGGTTGAAAACGAGACGTTGCGAATATTGGACGCACACTTTCATGCAAAGCTGACGCCAAGTGACTTAAATGGAAAAACATGCATATTTACAATATTATTATTATCTCTTCTGGTGAAGGCTGAGCAACCGTTGCATTTGTTTTCGCTGCACAAATCGGTGACTTTCCGAGAAAGCAAGAACGCAGTGGTATTGCCTTCATTTTAACAACGTACACACACATGCAGGCTTGCGCTGATGATGCCTCAAAACCGAAACTCTCGTAGCGTGATTCGCCACGCTCGCTTCTACCCAACCTCGTTGTCCCGCCACTTCTGCAAGGAGTCACTAAAATTGCCAGTAAACACACAAGAACGACACCGATACATTTATCTTATAAAATATCACCTTATTTAGTAATAACTATGTAAATATGCATTACATGTTGCATATAAGTTAAGAAAAAAGAAACATAAAACCCTTTTTCGCCAGAAAAAACGAAATATCAACGTTAAGTCTGGTAACAATGTATTTTTGCCGAATCTTTACCGAATCTTTAGGAAAGTTCGGCAAAAGTTCAGCTTTGCCGAATCTCGAGATTCGGCGCCGAACTTTCGATTCGGCAAAAGTTCGGCCCATCACTAGTTGAAATGTCTCTGCCATTAATTACTTGAAAGATAAGTCCTAAACTCATCAATGTATAGAGCTCGGTTAACGAATGTGCCCTAAACAAGGCTTTTGAGCAGTTTGCTTCAGAATATGAACGCCATTTTTATGAAAGATCTGTGGGGTCAAACTGAAAATTACTAAAAGACGAGTTTAAGCAGTTGAAGTCTCGATTTTACTTCAAATTCTGTTAAAACGAATGCTAATCAACCCTGGTTTACGAATACACTCAGAAAGTTAAATAATGAAAAACGTGTCTCTTTGCCAAAGCTAAAAGAAAACCTTGTATCTGATATGTCAAAGTACTTGATCTGTTTTAAGGAATTCAAATATAACATAAAAAATGCGAAGAACAAATAGTTCAAGCAAGACCTGCTAAATATATTGTTAACCAATCCTCGGTAATTTTGAAAAACAATATGTCCAAAGAAAGAGGACTTCTCCATAATCTGAGCAACGATCTCAACGAAGTATTAACAAACCTTGAATCAGCTAGCGTCTTTAAAAACTATTTTTCGTCCATATTCACCGTAGAAGACTTACCAGTACTCTGTGATCCGATCTGTAGACTACTTAACATTTCTTGCGAACCTACTGTCTTTGACCAAAATAGTATCCTGAATGCAATCAAAAAACTCTCCCGCAACTCAGCCTCTGGCGGCGACAATATTTTTCCTAAACTTCCAAAAATAAGAAAGCACATATCATCTTACATTTTCTGTAAACTATTTCAACAATCACTTGTTTGTTTGTTTCTTTCTTTATTTCGGACACAGGGTCACAAGGAGAAAGGACAAAAGGCAGATAAGCTCTGCCTGACGAGGCCCAGTCCCCTCAGTACACTGCATCAGCAGTCAATGAAAAAAACAAGTACAAAACATCGGCAAAAACAAAACATCGGCAAGAAACAGCAGTGCAATATCATCGGTACTATTACCTCCACAAGGATGAAAATTACATGTCATATTTTATACAGAAGCTAATATAGACCTGATCACAATACTATACACAGTGCATGTAAAGACAAATTGACGTTCAAATTTATTCCGAACAACATGACAGAAGATACCTTTTGAAATCGCTTTTGAAGCTGCAACGTGAATCACTATTTAGTATTATTCCCATAACACCTGGATGTTTGTTTAGGAATTGAGGTATCATGTATTCTAATTTCTGGTTTCCATAGGTTGTTCTTAACCGAGGTATCCTGTAGGATTCATGCCTTAAATCTTATTGAGTATTATTCCAAGGGAATGTCTAAAAAAGTCGTTTGGTCGTTAATTATGTTGTTCCGTATGTAAATTGAAAGTTTTAGGTGAAACATTTGGTTAACGTTAAGCAAATTGTGCTTTAAAAAGTATGAGGCAGTATGGTCCATGAAATTTAGATTATTTATGCAGCGAATTGCCTTTTTTTGCATGATAAAAAAGCTTTTCGAGGTTTGTCCTAGTTGTCGAACCTCAGACTAATAAACAGTAATTATCATGAGAATGCACTAAAGAGTAATACAATTGCAGTTTTAACCAATTTGGAATCAAAGATCTAACTCTGTATAAGATTCCAATGGATCGAGAGATGTTCTTATGAATCTTATTTATATGGGGGGTCCATGATAAGTTTTCTTCAAAAAGAACACCTAAAAATTTATAAGCGGAGACTCGTTCAATTACACTGTTTTGGAACTTTAAGGTATAATTACAGTCATCAAGTTTATTTCGTGGCTTGAAAATTACATATTTGGTTTTGTTCACGTTTAACTGTAGCTGATTTGATCCCAGCCTGGAACATAGCTCCCTTAGCCACATGTTAGTCGCAGTTTCAAGGTCCCGCAAATGATTACCAGAAAAGAACAAGCTCGTATCGTCCGCATATAAAATTATATCCGGAGTTTGTGGGATGTTTACAATGTCATTTATATAGATAATAAAGAACAATGGTCCCAGAATTGACCCCTGCGGAACCCCATACGTGATTTGTTCAGGCATTGATCGGTAGCCATTTAGACACGTATACTGCATTCTATTCGATAGACAGCAACGGATCAGTTCTAGCGCCACACCTCGGATTCCATAAAAAGGAAGTTTGCGAAATAGGATATCGTGTTTTATTGAATCGAATGCCTTTTTAAAGTCAAGAAATACTCCAACGGTGAATTTTTTCATTTCGAAATTATTTAACAACTGTTCTTTAATATTTACTAGCGCCATTTCCGTAGATTTGTCCCTCTGAAAGCCGTATTGTTCTTTTACAAATACACGTTGTTCATCAAGAAATTTACTCATTCGAGTTTTTATCACATGTTCAAGTACCTTTAAAAACAGTGGAAGGACAGATATGGGCCTGTAATTGTTAATGTCATCAAGAAGGCCTCCTTTGTGTAAAATATCTACTCTGGCGATCTTCATGCCATCGGGAAAAGTTCCTGTAGCCAAAGCATTATTGCAGATATGTCGTAAAGGGGAACACAATAAATCTGCGACAGCTTTGATTGGTTCAGCTTTGATATCATCGTCTCCTGCCGCAGTATTATTCCGTAAGGATCTGAGAAAGACAAATATTTCACTTTCGCTGCATGGGATCAAAAATATCGAACTTGAGACTCTAGGAAAAACATATCTGCCCAAGTCATGCATCGAATCCGCTTTTCCTAATGCAGCGCCGGAGCCCAAAAAATGAGAGTTGAATTTTTCCGCTAATGAGGCATTGCTATACTGATGACCTTCAAAATTAAGAGTATTGGGGATCTTGCTGTTCGATTTACCAATAAGCCTTCCCATTTCCTTCCAAATTTTCTTAGGGTCGTCCGATACGGCAATGAACTTGTTCTTATAGTATTCTAACCGTGCTTTCTTTATATCTGCGTTTAATTTATTTCTTTTTTGTTTATATTCAGTTAATATTGTCTGGTCTTTTGATCGAATAAACTTGTCAAGTAATTTATTTCGTTCTGTAATTCGTTTATAAAGCTCACGGCTGATCCATGGTTTTCTAGACCTTTTGTGCCTTCTTACAAGACGTAGAGGGAATGCGCTTGACTCAGCTACCTCCCTAAGGACTGGAGATTGGGGAGAGTTCTACCTATTTTTAAATCCCGAAACAAGCAGTTCTACTCGAATTATAGACCTATATCGGTGACAAGTGTGCCATGCAAAACTTTTGAACATGTCGTCTACTCCCACATTATGAACTATTTGTCGCCAATAGATTAATATGTAACAACCAACATGGTTTCAGGTCGGGAGATTCATGCGAAACACAGCTTTTTGAGTTTCTAACCGATTTGCATCACAACTTTCATTTGTCTAAACCCTCTGATGCCATCTTCATTGATTTCTTTAAAGCATTTGACACGGTTCCTCACCAGCGACTTCTATACAAACTTTTTGAACCTAACATTCATCCATCTATTATACTTTGGATAGCTGAATTCCTAACTAACCGTAAGCAAGCTGTTCACGTTGGGCATTCCAGATCACCAAGGCTGCCTGTACTGTCGGGCGTCCCCCAGGGCAGCGTTCTCAGTCCGATTTTATTTTTCATATATATTAACCACCTTCCTCACCAGATAACATCATCTATTAGGCTTTTCGCGGATGATTGCGTAATTTTCCGTCGCATCACTAACCCTGAAGATTGAATACTATTTCAGCAGGAGCAAAATGTTCTGTCTCATTGGTTTTAACACGTGGCGGATGAAGGTCAATATAACCGAGAGCTAACTTTTAACATTCACTGGTCAGTCATCTCCTATTGTACGTAACTACACCTTATTAACACTGCCTCTCGATAAAGTACCAACTTACAAGTATTTAGGCGTAACATTTTCTGAAGACTTAACTTGGAATACTCATATTCACAATATAGTGGTTAGTGCATGCAGGTCTCTAGGATCACACAGAGGAGGTCAGTGCAGTACTGCAGGGCCTGCGGCGAAGTGGGCCACCGACAGGATGTCTGCCTGCACCCGGACACAAACCAGTGTCCAAGGTGCGGGGAAAAGGTGACCCCGGAGGGCCACGAATGTCAACCCAGAAGCAAGATATGTGACTAGCCACATGAGACGGTGATCAAGGCGTATAAAAGAAGGCTCAAGCCGGAACCCCCACCTATACACGTGAGAGACAAGAACGCCAGTGAAAACCAACAATGGACGGGGAGCGCCGACACCAGGCAAAAGGCGCAGCATACGCAGCAGGGTGCATCAACGCTGGAGAGTGGTCGAGGAAGCCAACCTCGATGGGGTGGATGACCACACGGCTGGAAGAAAAGACGATTTCCGACAGCTGGAGAGCAGGCGAGGGAAGAAATGCGATAACAACTGTGAGAAAGTGATTGAGGAACTCAAAAGACAGAATGAGGACTTACTTAGGCGGTTGAAGGAGAGCGAGAGAAGAGCTCAGTGAGAGCAGGAATTAGAGAGGAAGCTGCAGTAACTGATAGATCAGATGCCCGGACCGTCGGTCCAAAGCCAACCAATGCAGCAGAAACAGCAGGATGCACGAGTGGAGGTTGTGCACGATCCGGAGAAGACGATCTCCGCGGAATCTGGCGGTAGTGAGTCGACGTCACCGCCACTGAAGCGGAGGGCGCGCATCACGGCGCGAGCGAGAAGAGAGGCGTGCGTGGCAAAACCCGTTAGCGGGGACGAAGGGAGCTTCGGGACGAAAAGCATGTTGGAGAGCGCGATCACGGAGTGCATGGAGAGGATGCTGACCGCACTCTCAGTAAAAAGGGTGTATTATTACACCCTTTGTCCCATATAATACACCGCAAAACTTCAGTTCGACGTACAGCGCATTATAGTCGAGACAGACGGCCTGAAATGTTACGAGGGGCTTGATAGCCGTGTGGTACAACTTATTAAAATAGCTAATGCACGTGTTACTGACTACGAAAAAAATAATCAGCGTTTTGTTGGCCCTAGCGCAAAAACTTGGTGTTTTCTTTGTGTGAACTTTGATGCGTTCTTCTGCTATTTAAAAATTTACATCGCACCGTTATCAAGCTCCTCGTAGAATTTGGGGCCGTCTGTTCGACTCTAGGCGCTGTACGTCGAACTGAAGTTTTGGGTGTATTATATGGGACAAAAGAGTGCAAGGTGATACCCTTTTTTTAGAGTGCGTGCTGCTCGAGACTGGCACAAGGCACGCCGAACCCGTTCGACGCCTGGGCGCACTACACCAGAGTCACGGGGAAACATCACACGACTAGAGACTGAGGCTAGGATCAACGAAGATGGATCGGGGCCTTGGGAAGTATGTCATCTGGCAGTGGAACTGCCGTGGTCACCGTAGGAAGAGGGGGAATCTGCAGCAGTACGTTAGCACCAAAGAAGAAGAGAGCACACCCGACGTTATCGCCGTCCAGGAGACGTTGGGCATGGCCAAGCTCTCCGGCTACAGGGCATACGGTAAGGATGCCAAGGAGAAGACGCGGGTCACGACGCTAGCCGGAAGGAACCTACCCGTCATCAAGCTCGACACCGTGATCTCGACGGTGGAACACGTGTTGATCGAAATCATATCCAACACAAAGAGGGACGGGCGCAGCGTCTTTGAGCTCAACGTATACAGGGGCCCCGCCAAGTGTCACAGGTTCGCCGCACTCTTCCGGGCGACCCTGGAGAGCGTAAAGCAACAGGCCCTCGTAGTGGTCGGCGACTTCAAAGCGCCGCACCCGGACTGGGGGTGCCTGACGGAGACCGTGAAAGGCAGTAGCCTCTGGGATGACGCCCATGACGGAGGACTAACTCTGATTACTGACCCGGATCAGCCCACCAGGAGGGGAGGTTCAAGGCATTGGGACACCACGCCGGACCTAGCATTCGTCCGGAACGTGAAAGGAGCGGAGTGGATCAACACCTTGGAAGATCTGGGCGGCGACCATTTGGTAAACGAAAATAATCCCTGGAGAAGGGGAACAAAAGGGACAAAGGAGAAACACAAATCTCCAAACACAGCTAGGTGACTGGTGCGCTACCGAAAAACCCGCCTGGTCCGGGTATCGAACCCGGGACTTCTCCGTTACAGGTGGAGCACTCTACCAACTGAGCTAACCAGGGGTTAGACGTCAGTAGAGCAAACGGGTTTTATCAGCTGCCACCAGTTTAACACCAACAATGGTGAAGATTGCAATTTAAGGTTATGATTATAATGCAATTAAATGCAAAGGTGCAAGCGAGCTGGACGATTCGAAAAATCCGCCTGGTCCAGGCATCGAACCCGGGACCTCTCCATTACAGGTAGAGCGCTCTACCAACTGAGCTAACCAGGGGTTAGACGTCAGTAGAGCAAATGGGTTTTATCAGCTGCCACCAGCCTAACACCAACAAGGGTGACGCTTGCAATTTAAGGTTATGATTATAATGCAATTAAATGCCAAGGTGCAAGCGAGCTGGACAAGAATAACGAACGAAAATAATCCCTGGAAAAGGGGAACAAGAGGGACAAAGCGACAAAGGCATGTAAGAGGCCAAGTCCAGGATGCAGAGGAGGTTGAGGATCCAGAGACACAACCGCAACCTTCGGCGTAAGCTCGCCAAGTTAAGTAAGGAGATTGAAGCCCATGCCAACAAGATCACGCGACAGCAGTGGCAAGAGCTCCTGCGACGGCTTTGACCACCAGCTTGGCGCTCCAAAGACCTGGAACATCCTTCGGCACCCGCTCGATCCAAAAGGCACCAAGACTGCCCAGAAGAACAAGATGAACGAGATCCTGCGTCGTCATGAGGTGACCGAGGATGACCTCATGGAGGAGATCCGCAAGAGGTACTTAGGGGACAGCCCACCCCGAGCTCCCACGGAGTACGACGGCGAGAGGAACGCGGCGTTGGACGTGCTCATCACCGAAGCGGAAGTGAGGGAGGTCCTGCTCAGACTCGAGACCAAGTTGGCCGCGGGTCCCGACGGGGTGACTAACAAGATGCTACGCAACCTGGGGGACGGAGCCTTTACAGGCATAACGCGATACATGAATGCGTGCTGGGAGCGGGGCTCTATCCCCCAGCAGGGGAAGACTGCCAGCGTGGTAATGATCCCTAAGCCGGGCAAGGGGCCGCAGCTGGACTCCCTTAGACCCATCTCGTTAACTTCCTGCGCGGGCAAGCTCATGGAGCACGTCGTCCTAGGGAGGCTGAACAGGTACATGGAGGAGAGGGAGTTTTTCGCACACCATGGTTGGCTTCAGGCCGCATCTGTCCACTCACGATGTGATGCTGCGCCTTGAAGCATCAGATAGTGGATGGAACGGGGAGCTCCCCTCGACACCAGAGCGATCCTGGGCTTGGACCTGACCACGGCCTTCGATAACATGATACACGACGCAGTCGTCGACAACCTGAGGGTGCTGGCCGTGGGCAAGCGAACGTATGAATGTATCCAGGACTTTCTGAGCAGGAGGAAGGCGAGATTGGAGGTCGGCGGGGTCGAGTCCGAAGACATCTGCCGCGAGGGAGAGGAACGCCACAGGGATCGGTGCTGTCCCCGTACCTCTTCAACGTGGCGATGATCTGCCAGCCCGCGAAACTTGAGAAGGTAGCCGGACTGCAGCACAGCATCTACGCCGATGACATCACGCTTTGGGTGACAGGCGGCAGCGACGGCTACATAGAGGAAGTACTGCAGGAGGCGATCCGGGTCGTAGAAGAGTGCATAGCTCCTAGGGGACTGGCGTGCTCTCCGCAGAAGTCCGAGCGTTTGCTGCTGAGACCCAAACGCGGCGGGAAGGAGAAATCGAACATCGAACTCTTCGCGCAAGGGCACCGCATCCCCAAGGTCGAGAGTATCAGGGTGCTAGGCCTGCGCATACAGGCAGATGGAAAGAACAGGGAGATGATACAAGCCCTGGGAGGGACGGCGTATCAGGTCGCCCGGCTCATCGCCAGGATCTCCAACAGGAACTATGGGATGAAGAAAAGCAACCTTATGCGCCTGGTACAAGCTTTCGTGATGAGCAGGCTTGGCGTACGTGGTTCCCTTCATGAGACTCGGAGCGGCCGTAAAGTCCAAGCTGGAATGTATAGTACGGAAAGCATACAAGCGAGCCTTAGGGCTGCCGGACTCGACGCCAAACGAGAGACTGGCGGCCTTGGGGGTACACAATACCATCGACGAGCTCATCGAGGCTCAAAAAACGGCCCAGCTGGAACGGCTCACGAGGGGCGCGACTGGCAGGCATATCCTCAAGAGCCTCGGCCTCCGGTACGAGACACAGAGAGGCGAGAAAGTGGACGTTCCCCTACACATCAGAGAGATGCTGCAGAATTCCCCCTCCCAAAGCACATGCATCCCGTACGCGACGCCAAGAGAATGGAGGTGAGGGCCAACGCCCTGGGAAGAACGCGAAAAGAAGAGGATGGAGTCGCGTATGTCGACGCGGCCGAGTACAAGGGAAGAGGAGGCATGGCAGCGGCGGTGGTGAACGGTGACGCACACCTCGTCGCGAGCTGCAGCGTGAAGACCAGAGTGTCGAACCGAAATTTTTATCGGTTCGGTTCCGGTTCGGGTTCACGGCTTTCGGTTCGGTTCCGGTTCAGTTCCGGGGAGCAAAAAATAACGGTTCAAACCGGTTCGAACCGGTTCGAACCGGTTTGAACCGCTAAATTGAAAATATATTTTCCGCGTTGTTTTGGCAATATACACTACTTACGCCGTGAAACGATTAAATATATAGTTTCTTCGATCGTCCGTGCAATTTCCTTTTATTTTCAGGTACCAAAAATATGAAATTCAGTTATTTAATTTCGACGCAAGAGTAGAAGAAAATCTACATTAACGTACATAACGTCGTGTTCATACGACTCAACATCCCTTTGTTTACAAGTAACATATATTTTACCTGAATCAAAATGTTTAAGTACGAGAGTAAAGAGTTGAGCTTGTTGGTACATACCTGTAAATAAATCAGCTTGAAATTTAGAACTATACTGTATTTTTTGTCCTTTCTTCGTGTTTAAGTAAACTTCAAAAGTTCAAGCTGATCTATTTACACGGTATAAAATGTTGTCGCGAAGTGTGGTAGGTCGCCTAAAATACCCGTGATTGGTACACCTTTGTGTCGCAGTATTAAAAGTTAAATCGTGGTTGTGTCCTTGAACTAAGGAATTAATTACAGAACATAAAATTATAAAATGGTCACCTCGTGGCCATATATATCATGAAATGTGGTTTACGAAATACGCTTCACAATGTATATGTATATGATGACGACACAACTGAGCTAAAAGCAATGAAATTTTCAAAATGTCACGAAAGTTTTAGGATAATTCCTTTCAGTCTATTTTTTATAGAAACACCGAGCGGCAATCAAAATGCTTGTTGTTCTAACCAAACATTGTTTACACTCAGTACCGCATGCATGTGACTAATCATGCAGCAAGAAGTAATCGCAATTGTTCACTCTAATTTATACGCACCTTCGCATTCAGGTCGAATATGGCCCAAAATAGCGCTTGCCCAAGTGAACATTTTCTTATACAGGATAAGCTGGCATAGCCTGGCTCTTGAGGTTTGTTCTTGACAAGATGCTAATCAATTTAATTTGCAAATGAGCATCACCCTTGCTAATTGATGATTTTAACGCGATAGCGTTAAGGAGCTCATGTCGCTGAAAAGCCGATGTCGGTGGCGTGACTGGAAAATCCTGATTGGTCGATAGGGTCATGACGTTAGAGCTACATGCCCTCGCGCAAGAATTTCAAACAACCCACAATGCTCACGTGAAACGTGACATCACGCGTGGAATGAGAGTGATTAAAACATGACATGTAATGCAAATTAAAGGTCGCCATATATCTCAAATAATTTCACTTTTTAAAGTAATTCCTTTGCCTTAAAGAAAAAAATTAAGAATTTGAGGCGGGATTCGAACCCACGACCCTTCTGTTGCGAGTCAGACGCTTTTGACTACGCCACGCAAGGCACGCTTGCGCGGCAAATGAGAATACGATGCAAACGAGGACCGTTAACGCTATCGCGTTCCACTTTTAAAGGCGAAGCTTAAGCGTCCTCCAAGATTATTTTTTGTTAAGTAAAACAAAGTAGTATTTCACGTTCTACTCGACATGGCAGCTACTTATTTGGAGAGTTTCTGACGGTTTGCGTGCGTAATCGTCATAGTTCCGCCGCGCGCCCCTGTTTACTTTGTTTTTGTCCAGCCCACAGACAGATAAAAGTAATGTTCACCACATAAAAGAGGCAATAACAGACTTCTATATGTTTGAGAAGTTATATGTGTGAGGAACACATAGTTATCTAAATTAGCTTCAAAATCAGTAATGTGTGTAAGGCTGTCCCAAATCACTTACAACGTGCCTGTCGAGGATAAAAACGCCGGAAAAGATTGGCAGAACACATTTCAGATAATTTGGGGGGCATTGCTTTAGGGTGGTCAGCCCTTTATTTATGTTGTCAAATATTCAGTTAGTAATTAAATATATTTTTATAATGATCAATAAATTTTACTTCATAAAGTTCACATAACCGCTTGAGACCGACGCGGAAGGACGATACTCGAAACTACTCGAGCTGTGGAGTCTGCGTAAAAGTGTTTTTCTGTTTGCTGATTGGCAGTGTGAAACATCGGGTTGCAGGGTACGCCAAAAAGGACTCTGTGCTCACATGATAGACTGCAAGTCAAATACACGAAATGTTCAAAAAGAGAGAGATAATTAATGGTATTTTTCTAAATAATCCCATACAGAACGCCTTACTGCAAAAAGAGATGCGTAAAGATGCACGCAATGAAATTAATAATTATACATAAATAGCGCGAAGGACAGACAAAGATTCTTAAAATCTTAATATAAATCACATTTCACCAGCTTGCATGAGCTCGAAGCTTCGCGAAATACTGCCTCGAGAGGCTAATGTTTTATTCGGTTTTACCTGCACTTGTTTTGGGCCCTCACTTTACAACACTATGCTTCAATAGTCATGCGCTCTAACATTTCTCTAGGCTGCCATATATCATCGCGAGACTGCTATAAATACTGCACAACTTTACAATTAGGACATCTATTGCTAGTGTTGCGGATATCACATTTCACCAGAAAGCTGAAATGTTTAACATGGTATGCACGTGACGTCATCACACTATAGGCTGGTGGTCATTGTGATTTCTTTTTGCTGAGAAAATCGAATTCGATGGTGCAAAATGCACGCTGCCACAGGTTCAAGCTCAGCGAAAGCCAAGTATTGGAAAGGCACGTATTATCATTCTTAGTGCATCGTCGTGAGGAACGGCGCAAGCGTCTGGCACGACGAAAACGTGCTTTTTGGCAAGAGTTTTTGCAAACAAAGTAGTTTCCGGGGCCATGCTTTTTGGTCAGCGCCAAAGATACGGGGAAGAGGAATCTTTACAACACAGTATGTGTTTTTAAAACTAACCCCCCTCCCCCCTCTCCCACACACACACTTCTTTTTACAGCGGAGCTGTTAAGGGCTAGTTTCCCCAGTATCGTGTCCGTCAGCAAACAAATGATGACACTAAACTCTGGACAGCTACTGCCATCTATAAGTGACGGCGGCAACCTCTTCAGCCTTTCCACTCTGGCTTGCCGACTTGCGGCCGGCCATTACTTCATTCCCACCATAGTACAGCTTCGCTGGTCTTCCTTCTTCACCAGAGTGGAAAGACTGAAAGTATTCCTGAGGAATTGCCTCCTCCGTTTGTGTGTGCTAATTCGACAATTTTATTTGTCACTTGATAACAGCAACCCTCCATTGCTTTTATTTTGCACCCCGTAAAGTTTAAAGGGTAATAAAACGATATTGGGTTGGAGTGTTCATGACTTTTCCGAGGCGTACTGGTCCTAGTCTGGGCCAAGTATACTCGCACAGGCCGCCACTGATTCAGAAGCTTCTTTGTCGCGGTGAAATTGCGAGGATAAAATGAGACTATTTCTTTTAGTCTTTCCTTCGCAAAGATTGATGTCGTAATTGTGGGATCAAAACTACCCGCCTGACGACAGTCGAGCGCGGCTCATGGATTGGACAGGAGAACTGCGTGAGCACTGTACATCGGCTCGTAACAATCAATACCTCGCCGGACATTTGGGTAGTGGCTCGTGTCCAACCACTGGGGTGATAAGAATAGCAGAACACTAACAATGCCTGGAGCTCAGCACGCGTTTTCTTCCTTTCCAACCCCAGCGCGGGGGTATGATTAACGTTGGCGGCATAAGGTACGCACCAGGCCACGTGTCCGCTTCTGGCTCCGAGTTGAGGAGTTTATTCAGTTATTAACTTTAGGGAGTGATTCTAAGTAGTATTTAGTGAATGTATAGAAATCTTTTTATGGCTCCTTTAAGCAAAATACAGAGGGGGTCGAAACTTGGGCAATAACTTGAGAACGACGCTCGTGTGAGACTTAGAGCGACTGCCATCGTTCGGCTGTCCCTCTGAGGTCACTAAACTCTTTTTTTAGGTATTGCTCCCGTACACACATGTAGTTCTATGTAACGTCATATTAATAAGTCGCATTTAGTCATTTCAATACTTCTATTCTCGGGGACATTTTTGGGATACAGTTCAGCAACAACGAAAAAATTATTGAGTGCCTCAATGATGTAAAATTTGTCTTGCAACATTTATTTTGTACTTTCAAGAAATACTGTTAAGAAGTAACCCCTGATGCTGATAGCTTGCGAAAACATCGATAAGTTTTCCCCTCCGCGCAATTGCAGATGCAGAAAAAATAAAGGAAAGAGACAGCTGTCGATCCCTCCTCAACTCGCAATTTGAACAAGCGGCCACGTGATCTGACGCTAATTATATACCGTCAGTGTTCATCATAGTCATGCGCTAGGGTTTGGAAAGCAAAAGCTTGGGCTGAGCTTCAGATATTGTTAGAGTTGGGCTATTTTCATATTTAATTGACATGAGCCGTTACCCGATTGTTTGGCGATGCTGATTGTCATGAACCCGAGCACTCGACTCGGGGTTGTGAAAATCGCTTATGTCACGGTGTCACGTGACTCTCAGTGCAAAATTGTGATGTCATGTTCCGTCACGCTGTCAACAAGGTTAATACATCTAGTGACTTCCTCAAATTAAGCCGATTTGACGCAGTGAGTCACGTGACGTCACGGGGTCACGTGACATTACTTGACAGCATGTATTGACACCATGACGTCACGTGACAATGTGACACATGGTTAATCATAGTGTTAATACAAAAGCGCCACGAAAACACAAAATTTACCATACATTGCAATTTTGTATATGACGATTTGATCAATAGATAGAAATACAGCCGCCAATTTTTCATTCCCATATGTTCATTTTGTGATACTAACAAAAAAGAAAAAATTACCTTGAACCGTTTTGAACCGGTTACCGTTATATTTTTTTCGGTTCGGTTCCGGTTCAGTTCCAAGATGGCGGCGAAGATTTCGGTTCGGTTCAGTTCCGGTTCGGCTAAAAATAACGGTTCTGTTCCGGTTTTCGGTTCGGTTCGGTTCCGGCTCGACACCCTGGGCGACAGCATCGGTCATGAGGGGCAGAAGAACGATCAACAGCGGCGGTAGGTTCACGCAACCCGCAATGCTTCGGACGGCGGCTGGCGTCGTTTTGTATCCCTCCGGAGGGAGGACGGGCTTTCGCAGCGTTAACCTGTTCGCTCCATGGTCGATTGCGCCACCGTATTCGCACAGAAAATTTATGCCAAAGATGACTCTCACATAGTCCTGATGGGCGACGAACTTGACCGACAGGTCTCCCGCAAATTTCGACGCGAGCAGTGCACCTCCCAACAGGTGTAATGAGGTGTCCTCCGGCGATGCGTATTTGCGGGCCGTCCGAGGGCATCGTGACCTTTCGAAAGTGGGGAGAGAGCTTCTACTCAAAACGGAGTAATCTGCCCCGGTGTCCACGAGTGCCGTCGCGTCGTGGCCGTCAATGATAACGTTGAGGTTGTTGGGCACTGTTGCAGAATCGCTGTTCCAATGCTTGTCGTCAATAGAGTATGGGCCCTCCGATGTTCTTGGTGGATATTTCCGTCGGTCGTCGTCCGTAACTCTAACTCCAGGGGTCGCCGCGCTTAGTTTCCCAGGCGAGGCAGGGCAGACAAGCTTTCATGGCGGGACCGACGAAAAGGCGATGTAGGACGTCGCGGTATACAGGCGAGCGATATCCTTGACGGGGAGACAGCTCGGGAGATGTATAGAGCGGCGAAGGAAGTCCTCGATGTCCCGACGTCGCTCCCCAAGGTGTGGTCGGGGTCATTTGGCGCAAACCTTCGCAGGCCCAGCTGGCGGTAAGGGCATTGTCGGCAATTACAATTAACTGTTGGGCTAGTTGGTTAAACATCTTAAATACTAAAGCGGCAGCGACTGCGACAGAAAACAGAAAGAACAGGACAAGCGCTTGTCCTGTTCTTTCTGTTTTCTGTCCTTGTCCTTGCGCTTTTGTATTTAAGACATTGTCGGCAAACGTGGTTCGCTTCCCCGCAGTGGTAGCACAATGGACGTCGATCGGCCGTCCTCCACCCGTCGGTCTTCCTGCGTGCATGTTGCTCCGGGCGGATGTACCGGACCCACTTTTCGTGGCGTCGGGAGTACTGCGGTGCACTATGCTCTGGTGTGGAGGCGGCGCATGCGTGCGAGCAGGTGGCGTTGGTCGGCGGGGCCATTGCAATTTAGGTGAGCGCAGGTTCCTCGTTGGCTGGGACGTCAATGGGAGCCTCCTTTCGAAAAGCGCGCTGTATTTTTTCTCGAACCACCTCGACGATCGAGAGAGAGGCAGGGCGTTCGATAGTAGGCAGCAGCTTCTTGAGCCCCTCCCTGACGACGTCGCGTATGACATCGCGGGTACCGGGGTGCTGGTGCCGATGTCACAAATGGACGGCGTGGGGCCAGCGACACCGGGAAGTCGCTAGTAGTGACTTGCTCGATGGCGCGTTCGATGTTCGACGCCTCCGTCACAGAAGCCTCGACGGCCGCGGGTGGGTTGCGCGGAAGGTCTCCAAAAATGTTATCATTTACGCCGCGCATGGGAGCCTTTAATTTATTTTCCTCCGTCGCCTGATGGTCGGCTCGCGCACTCAGGCGTAGTACGTCTTCCACGTAACTGGTGATGCTCTCGTTGGGGCCGTGCGTCCTCGTTCGAAGGAGGTCCGCGGCTCTCTCCCGTTGGTGCTGAGTGACGAACGTCCGTCGAAGCTCCCATTTCAGCTGTTGTCATGACGTGATCGAAGTTTTATGACTCTCGAACCAGTGTCGCCCCGTGCCCTCGAGAGCAAAGTAGACGTTCTAAAGGCTCTGTTCAGGTGTCCACCCATTGTGCCGAGCCACTCGCTCGTACTGATTGATCCAGTCCTCGATTTCTTGGTGAATCTCGCTGTGGAAGGGCGTCGGCGTACGAGGGTCGACGGGCAGGCAAACGAAGGGCGTGGCGGCAGGGGTCCGCGGCGATTGGTTTTTCATCCTCGGCTTCGTCCACTGGTGGGTCTTATCCTGCAGTAGTCCGAATGGCGGGGGCAAACTTTAAATACAGCGTCTTTCTCGGGTCTCGGCCCGGGACCCGGGACTGGGCTTGCGTTGCGAGGCCTTGGAGGGGTACGCTTCATGGGATGTGGTGCCCTCACCTCCACCAGAACTATCACCAATTACAGGAGCATAAGCGGCGAAATTCCCGTTTCAAACTGAAAGTGTAATGGTGGCGAACTTGTGCCAAACAAAACAAAGAACGAGCCTAGAGACAGAAAAGCGCGCGACGATTTAGCGGCGTAACAGCAAGCGAGAGCGAGACTGACCCAACAAGGTGACGCGCAGCTTCTTATCTAGTGTGAGTCGGCATCGCGAAAATTCGTCAAAGAAGGTTCGAGCGTCCAGCGTTCGGTGTGAGAACGAACAGGCACTTCGAGTACAAGAAAGTAGGACAACATGATAGAAGTTACATCCCCAGCAAGAACAAACACGAATCTCCAACAAGTTCGTGATCGAGCGTTGCCTGCTCGGCCACGCGCGCAGTAATATTACTATAAAGAATCAGTAAAGAACCATTTTCGACAACCGTATTCGGATGGCACGTACCGACAAACAACAACAAGAGCGGACTGCCAGTCATCAGCGACTTCAAGCATCGTCTTGATAAAGCCCTCGCCGACAACGGTCCACCAGTCTGCTTCGAGCATCGACGGCCACGTGACATCTACCGACCCTACTTAAGCGCGCAGCACTTCGGCCTCGTGGGATTTGGAGCCGGCACGCTTGCAGACATGCACCTAACGACACTGTTGGTTATGCAGGTTCTTAACCCTATCGGATCGGCGTTCTTGCTCGGCGTGGCTGGCGAGCGGGCAGTGTTCCCGCTATCGCCAGAACCATTTTCGACAACCGTATTCGGATGGCACGTACCGACAAACAACAACAAGAGCGGACTGCCAGTCATCAGCGACTTCAAGCATCGTCTTGATAAAGCCCTCGCCGACAACGGTCCACCAGTCTGCTTCGAGCATCGACGGCCACGTGACATCTACCGACCCTACTTAAGCGCGCAGCACTTCGGCCTCGTGGGATTTGGAGCCGGCACGCTTGCAGACATGCACCTAACGACACTGTTGGTTATGCAGGTTAGTTCATACTACCCTATTCAAGTGCATAAACTGTTGTATGCGTTGCCGGCTCCTCCCATGACAGGTGCTATTTCCCACTGTCGCAAACCGGTGTGTTTTGCGCGATCGTCTCGTAGAAATTTTCGCCTTTTTGCGAATCGGGTGTTGTACTTGATTCTTCTCCTGTTACTTTCCGGTGATGTTGAACTCAATCCTGGACCTTTTACTGCAGAAGAAATGGACCTGCTTAGGGGTCTTCAAAGTGGCCAGGCAATAATCATGAGCAAGCTAGATACTATCGACACTAGGTTAGCCAAACAGGAAGCTATGTTGACGGAAGTAAACAAAAGGCTCTGTGTGACCGAGGGGCAGGTCGAAGCGGTTAATAAACTAGTGTCTGAACAAGCAAACGCAATAAGAGACCTTGCACAACAAGTAGCTCATCTGAGAATCAAAAATGTTGACCTCGAAAACAGAAGTCGCAGACAAAATCTTGTCTTTTACGGAATAGATGACGACAACCATTCGGAAACGTGGAACCAGTCGGAAAGCTTGGTTAAAAGTATTTGCAAGGCCAGTTTGGGGATCGAACTAAAGACGGTTCAAAGAGCACACCGTGTTGGGCGATACAATGAAAAGTTTAAAAGGCCAATCATTGTAAATTTCGCATCTTATAAGGAAAAACAGGACGTCTTGTCAAACGCTAAGAAGTTCAAGGGGTCGTCCTACAGCGTTGATAATGATTATTCCCCTGAGACCCGAGATATTCGAAAGCGACTGTGGGAATACGCGAAGGTTAAAAAAGCAGATAGTAATAACAAGGTAAAGCTAACTTATGATAAGCTTGTTATTAACGGAAAGACTTTCACATGGGACACAGAAAAAGAAGAGGTCGTTCCACTCTTGAAACAATGACGCCACAGTAAGAATAAGAAAAATGCTTGCCGCGATCTGGTTGCTGTCGTAATAAACTGCAGAAGTGTAATAAACAAAGTTGATGAGTTCACTGCCCTGCTCGAGTCTGTAAAAGCTGATATCGTATTTGGCACAGAATCGTGGCTGAACCCGACTATCGCCGATAGTGAGGTGTTTCCAAACGAATTTATTGTTTATCGGAAGGATAGGCCCAGCCTCGGGGGAGGCGTTTTTTTGCTAGTTCATTCCTCTCTAAAATCATCTAGGCTAGATATTGATCATGACGATGTCGAGTCAATTTGGTGCTCAGTTACTTTATCTGACAATTCGTCGTACGCTGTCGGAACGTTTTATCGGCCACCGAATTCAGATTTAAAGACGTTACAGTCGTTGTTTGAAATCGTTTCGGAGGCCTCTCGGCACCCTATTTTACTTGCAGGTGACTTTAACCTGCCAGAATTGAAATGGAATGATGGCACTTGTTCATGCAAAGTTAGTAGTCGCATTAACCTAGAAATGAAGAACATCGTAGATACTTATGGACTGTTACAATATGTAAAGGATCCAACTCGGAATAATAACATATTAGACCTTTTGTTTTGTAGTTCACCCAACCTTATAGATTCCGTCACCATTATACCAGGAATAAGTGATCATAAAGCCGTCATTGCAAGCGTCAAATCAGGAATCATCCGACCGACGACATGCGCATCAAGGAAAGTTTTTTTCTTCGAAAAAGGCGACTATACTGGTATATCTCAGCAGCTGCTTGACCACTTGCCGGTCTTTGAATGCTTAGCTGAGGATTACGACGTCCACAAATTATGGTGTGTATTTAAGAACAAGCTGCTTGAACTTATGAACCGTTATGTTCCAAGCATAGATTCTACCAGACTCAAAAAAAGAAAAAAACCCTGGGTGACTTCACGTATTCTAAGGATAATTAAAAAAAGAAGGAGAGCATTTCTCAAGTATAAGAAAACTAGAAGTAACAATCACTTGAAGAGATTATCTGAAGTAGCGCAGGAGTATAAATTATCTATAAAAATTGCGAAAGAAGGATATTTTAAAAGACTTAACGACAGGATGAAAACTAGCCCTAAACTTTTTTGGCAGTATATAAAAGGCTGTGGATCAGATGTCTTAGGAATAAACGAAATTGTGCACAACCATCATATCCTCTTAGACGATACTGAAAAGGCTACGTGCTTGAATGATTACTTTCAATCGATCTTCCTACCTAAAGATAGCAGCTGTCCTCCAGCACAAGCAAGTGCCATCCCGTTAATGGAGCCAATTGAACTAAGCGTGAGGGGCATCGAGTTGCTTTTAAGAAACATTGACGAAACTAAGGCAAATGGCCCTGATCGTATTTCTCCACGTATACTAAAGCGTTGTGCCGGACCTATTTCGTTGTATCTTCATGTAATCTACGAAAAGTCACTCTCCACTGGTATCCTACCAGACGATTGGAAAATCGCCCATGTTGTCCCTATTCATAAAGGTGGTTCAAAAAAAGAGGTTTCAAACTACAGACCAATATCACTAACAGCCATCTCATGCAAAATTATTGAACATGTTTTATATACAGGAATAATGAAACATATAACGAACAACAGCATATTAATTAATCAACAACACGGGTTTCGTAAAGGCCTATCTTGCACGACACAGCTTGTAGAATTTTACCATGAACTGGCGTCCAATGTTGACGATGGAGGGCAAACGGATTGTGTTTTTCTTGACTTCCGTAAGGCGTTCGACACTGTGTCGCATCCGCTCCTTCTTAGTAAACTAGAGTCGTTAAACTTAGACTCAAGTGTGTTCCGATGGATCGAAAATTATTTATTTCAACGTCGCCAATGTGTTGTCTTGAACGGAAAAAGTTCGGAGTATGTTAACGTAACGTCAGGAGTCCCACAAGGCTCGGTCCTGGGACCACTTTTGTTTTTAATTTATGTAAACGATATTTCTGTGGGAATTTCCTCCTGTATACGGTTGTTTGCTGACGACTGCGTTGTGTATAGGAAAATTAAGGACAAACAAGATGCTGCTACGTTGCAACGAGACTTGGATTGTATTAATACTTGGTGTTCCAAGTGGCAGATGAATTTAAATCCAAAGAAGTGTGTACACCTGAGTTTTACCAAGAGAAAGAAAAAAATTGAAAGTACTTATCAGATAGATAACGCCCTAATAAATAGCGAAAATACCTACAAGTACCTTGGTGTCACACTGTCATCCGACTGTTCTTGGAATGCTCAAGTTGATGATGTCATCCTAAAAGCTGGCAGGGCGCTCAATTTTATTCAACGGAATTTGAAATGTTCACAACCTGAATTAAAGAAAACTGCGTACTTAACATGTGTTAGGCCGATTTTAGAATATGCCTGCGCCGTCTGGGACCCTCCGCAAATAACCTTGATTGATAAATTGGAAAGAATTCAAAATAGAGCTGCTAGGTTTGTACTGGGTCGTTATGGGCGGAGGGAGAGCTGCACTAAAATGAAAAGCGAATTGAATTGGGAACTGCTTTCTTCTCGACGAGAAAAGTTGAGACTGAAGTTTTTATTTCTCATATATAATAATAAAACTGGCATTAACAGAGAAGTATATTTAAAACATCCACATTATGTTTCTAGGCGGACTGAACATGCTTTCAAAATCCGAGAGTACCACGCCAGGACGAACATGTATGCAAATTCTTTTTTTGTTAAAACCATTGCAAAGTGGAATAGGCTGTCTGAGGACCAGGTGTGCTCTACAAATGAAGATGTATTTTTTTCAAAACTGTAACCCCCCTGCAATAACGCCTCCGGGCAATGCGGGGTAATCTTTGAATAAAGAATCTTTGAATAAATAAAGTGCAATTGTTTAAGAAAAAAAAGTACCACGCCTTTTTCAAAAAACACTTTTTTTTTCTTCAAATGAGTGTCCCCTTGAAAGGGCAATGCGACAATTTTAACTTGACAAGAATTTGGAAATTTAAATTTTTACATTGTTTGTCTTACCAAAAGGAATAGAAAAACGGCCTCAATATTTTGAAATATTGCGATTCCGTTGCAAAATAGCAAAGAAATGAACGGGAATGTGTCGTTATTTGAAGCCGCTGGGTAAAGGCCGTGGGAACTAAGGCGTGACGCACAATGGTTTATGGAATAAGCTGGCAAGATGCGCCATTGTGTGCTAAATCTAATTCTATATTTGATAAATATTGCCGTTTAAACATCAGAAAATACGTCAAAAACCTTCATGTAACCGTCAAACCTTTACTATATTCAGTTTTAGTGGCGCCATCTGGCCGAAGTGGGAAAAAAAACTGTTCCTCTTTTGAAGCTCATCCCGTTGTGCTACTACGTCAGTCGAACTTCCCTACAAAAAGCAAGCTCTCTCCGCCCACCCCTCTCCACATTGCTCAGACGAAAATCGCAAGCAGAGGCCGCGGCCGCTAGAGGCTCCGAAAGAGAACCAACAAGATCCTCCCTATACTCATTTCGTGTCAGCGCGCATGTGACTCTGAAGAAGGCGTAAGAGTGAGGGTAGTTTAGAGGCGCCCAAAACGTCAGTTGTTTATATTTTTAATGCGATAGCATTACTAAGCTACTTCTGCAGATTTTCAGGTTTATGGAAACGATTTTTTCCTAGCCGTGTTTTCAGGTTTCCCGCTAAATTTAGCAGGCAATTTACGTAACGTAACCTATGCACCAATCCAAGTTCCCCGCTAAGTTTGGCAAGAAAATTGAAGTCACGGCCTACGCACCAATTCAGTTTCCCGGCTAAATTTGGCGGGAAAATTGATGTCACGTGACCTGACGTCACACTACCAACTGACAAATGCAGGTTCCCCGCCAAAGTTACCTGAAAATTTACATCACGTGATTAATGCACCAATTCAGTTTTCCCCTAACCTGCCTGTATGTGCAAGGACAAATGCTATCGTTTTCACAGATAATCCCCCTGTGTTTTGTTTCGGTGTGTTTGTTCTAAAGATCTAACGCGCATAAGCAAAATTTATTTTCAGTTCTTCAGTCCAAATGGGACAGGTAACAAGAACCACAATTACTTAACCAAAGTCCAAAAACAGTTGCACGGCCGCTTTAATGAGAATATTCCCTGTAGAACGGGAACAAGGAAGACAAAGGGCAAACACGAATCTCCAAACACAGCAAGGTGACTTGTGCACGACCGAAACATTCCGTCTGGTCCAGGTATCGAACCCGGGACCGATCCATTTCCAGTGCAGCGCTCTACCAACTGAGCTAACCAGTAGTTAGACGTCAGCATAGCAAACGGGTTTTAACAGCTGCCACCAGTCTCATACCAACAAGGGGGAACGACTTGCATATGTATGTTCTCATCGCTACCACGAAAAAGAACGGTTCTGTGCCGCTGTTTCGTACCGAGGAGACAGAGCATTGTGACAGGCTTAGCGCGAAGCGCCACTAAGCTTTACTAAACCAATGATGAGACAAGTATGATCCTGATCAGGAGGCTTCGGAGTGAAAGCGACGAAGTCCTGGGGTCGTGGAGGAGCGTCTGAAATGACTTTACGCTGCGCGTGCTCGCGCCAACCCTTCAGTACATCCCAGCCGCCAGAGAGGCCTTGCTGGATGAAAGTCTGGATGGACGTGCGGGAAAGATCGCGGAGTGCTAGACGAGTTTTGACAAAAGCTTCTCGAGCCCGACTAGGAAGAGTATCGAAACCTGACACCCGTCAGCCGGGCAACTTGCAGCTTTTCTCACGCGTGCGACCTAGAGTAGAGCGATAAAACCAATCAGCGAGCGGGCAAAACACTATGATGCGCCACCTGTGCTTAACACGCCCGAAAAACAAAAACAATCAAAACAAGAACGTTCTGCTTTTGCTAGAATAAATGTTTTTAAAGTCAATTACCCGCCAAAAATTCGCTCGTGAAAAGGCGCTTGCCTATGCAACGCTGCGGCTATTTCAGTCCGTGTGAACGCGGACGTGGCGCGAATTGCCAGAATTGATGACGTGGTAGTCACGTGATACACGAACCGCGGACAAAAATCGCGATTCGATCTGTCGTGTTAGTGAACGTAAACAACTGTATTCTAACGAAAACTTCAAAGTTTGTTTATTTTTAAGTTAAGTTGGTAAACTAAACCATTTGCGACCTGATGCTATTTTTATACCTTGCGGGCTGTCAAAGTTGTTTTTGCAGTGTGGGCTCACTTAACCATGATCACTGTCATTTCCAGTGCAAGTATAATGCTGTGAAGCACAGTTACCGATCATCCACTATAGTAGGTTACAAGTCAAGAAGGTAGCGTCAAATGCCCCTCAAAGGGAATCATATATCCCTCCGCCACCTCCGCATCCAATAGCGTCCCATCGTTTCCGTGACGTTGCGGCCAACGCGCGAGGAGGGTCTTGCCTTTCTATACATATTTGCTTTATCTTTTGGTTTGACTTAGCATTGTGGAAGCCACGAGAGGGAGATTAGAGTCTTCCCCCTCTGATGGAAACAAAGATGGCTTTCGGAGATTAGGTTCACCTCCGATGGATACAAAGGCTGCTTTCAGGGGCTCGCTTCCGCCTCCGATGAATACAAAGGTCGCTTTCTTAAAAAGTGGGGGTCGAAGACAAGTTGGCACCCCTCTGTGGCCATTATCTATCCATTGAAGCGGAACAAGGAGCGTTTCCAGCGAACTCTTCTTTCGACTGCGGAGGGAATGGAAACCGGCGCATCAGGCTTGTGGGAGGAGCATCTCCTACCTTCTTAACTTGTAACCGACTATAGCAATACGTCTTCGAAATAAAAATAAATATATTTCAATACAAGTATGATACATTTTTGCTTTACGTGTAGAAGTGTCTCTGAAATATCGCGCTACGTCAAAGACCAATTATCCTTGTATTTATATTTTAGGCTTGTTTCTTTTAGAAATTCTGCCTAGTCCTGCCCCAGTTCTACAGAAGTCAATGTGAGCTGTAGTTCTGTGCTTAAAAAAAAAGGAACACCAAGCTGAAGACCAGGGTTGGGTGTCTCTCGGGATACAATGGTAGTTCTGTTTTGTGTTTAAACATTCTTCAAATATCATATTCTCATTTTTTTTTGAATAAACAAGTATGTATCTATTTGGAAGAGTCATTACTCATTCCAATTCATTTAGTATTGAGGTCTGAAGGTTGTTCAGAAGAGTGCAAACAGTCCACATCTGGTTGGCTATGGAACTAAGTACTGGAGAAACAATTCTGCCAAATATGTGATAGGTCTTGATGCGCTTAATTCTCCTCCCCACATGAATGCGCAATGAAGCATTGCTTGCCATTTAACGAATCTCCGAGGCACTGATTGCTACGTGCAGGCGTCGAGTTTTACGGTCCATTTTAGATCGAGCCTTGTGACTCGGGACACCCTATATGTTCCTGATTGCAGAACCAGAGAACTTGATACTTCGCACCGAACTTCCGCCGCTTCAATAATCACTCGTGTGGTTGAATACCGTGCTTTAATATCTTCAGTCATAAAAACATCACGTAGTGGCCACCATGACAGCTCTGTCAGCCTGATATGCAGCAGGTTAATCTATGTTGTGAAGATTCCGGACACAGTGCTAGTGGAAGCATCAAAGATGTGTGCCAACGTTCAAGGCCATGTGAAAACAACCAAGTCTCAGCTTGACAAGCATCAGAAAAAGCTGGTCTTCGCGGCAAAGCTTGTACCGACGACCCCTTTTTTTGTGTGGTGGTTTTAATTAGCGTTGTCATTTTCTGAAGCTACATATTATTTTTTTTGCAGCAATGCCTGAAAATCATTTTGAATTGGCAGTCCAGTTTAAAATTAGATGCTGCTGTCGACACCTCTATATCTCTACAATCTTTCCTCTTCTGTTTATCAACCTCGGACAGTTTTGTTTTCTTCAGTTTTTGGCTTTTTATTTGCATGTTCATTTTAAAGCTCCTCGCTTCTCCGCATTAGACTTACAACTTCTTCCTTCGCTCGGGCAAGGCCTTTCGATTCTTTTTTAAGTATGTCGCTGCAGCCCTCATGTGTTTTGCACTGGTCTTGCAGCTTGGCAAGCTCCGCATCTTTTTCGTTCAGTTGCTGCTCTATCATAGTCAAGTTTTCACTGCAGTCGAGGCAGCGTATCTCTGACACACTGATCCCTGCAGGTGCGGGAGTGTCGACTGGCGAGTCAAAAAATTGGCTTGTTGGTGCCTCCTGCTTGTCCTGGTCTGGGGAAGATACTGCCACGCGCGTCGGCGGGCGACCGCGTGCGTGGCAGAGTGGTTTCCGCGAGTTATTGACGTAAACTTGCGACATTAGTTTTCCTCTGAATGCTAAAATGTGCACTGGGGTCTTTCCGAATTGCGTGAATCCACTGTCGACGCAGCTTCTTTTTAGCAGAGAACTTGCGGAATGTCATCTAGGTCAGGAATAAAATATAATTTAGAATGTAAAACAATCACAGCCAAGTAACAACCAAAACATCGCCCTTGCCTCAAATGTTACAAGGCCGGTTTGCGAACGCGCGACAAACAACTGGCCATGTATTACAGTTTGTAAAGCTTTCTTATCTTGTTGTCGAGATAGCCGAGAGAAAAAAGAAAGGAATATGGGAGGGTAATTTGTTTGCTACAAATACTATTTTTTGTTAAACTGTCTTTACATGTTTTAAAGGTCTCTTCAGCTTGCCTTTGTTAAGCAGATGAAGTCAACAGGAGGAGACTTCTCGTTCAAAACAATTTGCACGGCGAGTCACGAGGAGCATTTGTCAGCAACCATACTCACGTTCTTTGTGCTTCAGCATTTTTTAAGCGCAGAATGAAGCTCTGAGCATTTGTGCCCTAGCGTCGGCGGTGACTCCGAATCACGCGTTTTGCGCTCTGCGAAGGCTCTGGCTAGCGACCGCCGACGCACATGCTTTTTGAATGAGCTCACCTGTCGGTACAGCGGAGCAAGCTCTGCACGTGCTCCTTCACTGCAACCGACCTCCAGCTATGCTTAACCTTGTACCACGCCACTTGTGAGGGGTGAGGGCGGCCCGACGAGGCAGGCGCAAGCCGTTGCGGGTAGCGTAACTTTTAATTTACATTGCGCACAGTTCCAGGTATTGTTAAGCTTACGCATTGAGGTATGAATTTGAGATAACATGCAGAAATGTTTATGTTCAGCTATGGAAAATCCTCTGTATCGCCGGCTATAGAAAATTGGCCCAATTAGCTATAACCGCTTCTACGGCTGTCTATAGCTTTTCATATGGTCTCACTTATGGTCATCTATACCTTTATCGTATCACTGGTTAAATACAGCTATCTATAGCTTTTTCAGTGGAAATCTATTTAAATTTTCATGGTTTATTCTGCGGGTATCTTTAGAAAGGATGCTATAGCTGCATTTGGCTTTTCTTTTGGTTCCTTCAGCCGTCTATATATTTTTGTATGGTCTGCTATAAAGATTTCTAGGGTACTCTCTCTGGGTCTCTCTATCAAGAGTTCTATAGCAGCCTATGGCTTTTCCTATGATTTCTTTAGCCGAGAAGAGTGGTTTTTTGGGCGAGTCGGTTTGACATCTTATGAAATCTTGTGCGCAGCAAAGCGCCTTGTTGTGTCCTTGTTCTCCCCTTTTGTCCTCGTCCTTGCTGCGCACAAGATTGCAAGAGATTCTTTAGCCACCTATAGCAATCTGCATTACCTGCAGTATTTCTTTTAAAGCTCGTTATATGGTTCAATTTACCATGGTGCTATAACTGCCTATAGTCTTTTTCGTTTTACCGCAAGCGAATGAAATGTAAAACAAACTATTTATTGTAACTCTAAATCTTAATAAAAAAATACGCCGACATTGTATCTAAATATAAAAGAAGGTTGGACATCACAGACACATTTAAGTCGTTTCAAACTTGATAAACCAATTTAAAACGTCGAATAAACCTTTCAACAACAAAAAATTTACTCGCCTAGGTGTTTGCAAAAAGGCAGGTTAACAGACTCAAGGGAATGTTTTCAAATCGCATACAAGTTTATTACACACTGCCTATTTCGTAGACAAGTTTAAACTAAACAATCTCTAATATGTGAACAGGTACTACTAAGTTGTTATACAACTCAGAATATTGCGAAACAAACAAAACTGGTGTAATTTTTGGGTAGCGTCGAGTCTCCGGAGGCCTGCAGAATTATTTCCTCAATATACTACTGTCAGTCGTCACTCATTGGCGGTGAAATCAGTTCATCGAAGGACATTAAATCAACAGATCGTTTCATCGGCACGCGATGTAATCACACGACGGAGATTTTTTCAGTTAGAAGTATATACACATTAAACATTTTAACACCTTAATACGTGTAAATGGGGTGTCTCATAACGAACACCGAAATTGGTGTAGCAATACACCTTATAAAAAATATAAACCTCGCACTCTTAAAAAAGGTGACTTTTTAAAACAGTATACTAAAAGGTGTGAATGTGCTACTACACCTTCTTATAAAGAGGTAAAACCATAGCTACCCCTTCTCGTAAAGGTGTAATCACCACAGTACACTTCTTTGTTTGGGTGTACACAGTGGCCCGGGGCCCAATAAATCGACTGAACAAATATATTACACAAACGAGTCGCCGAAGCAGCACGGCTCTACTTGGCCAGTGTTGAGGCAATTCCAGCTGAAAACCGGCTCCAATATCGGCCGAATGTGCGGTTCTGTACCTCGTCCCGACGTCCTGCAGGTATGGGCGTAACGAAGTTTCGCCACCGGCCTAGTACTCGGCTGAATATCGTGCAGAGCTAGTGCCTATCTCAAATAGTCTACTCAAGATCCTGTATTTCAAATACTTTTTGAAGTATCTTGGTATCTTGCAAATACTTTTGACCGAGAGTGTTCGATACTGTATGAGTATCTTCTACTTATTATCTCAAATACATTTTTGATATCCCGCCATTTTGCGAGTTTTGCGGTATGAAGTGGCGTGGGCGTGGCACGAGCAAACTTGAATATTCTTTCGAGCAATCAAATCCTGTCGTTAGCTCCGATACGCTCCGATGACTTCAATTCAGCTCGTGAAAACACCGCTTCTGAGCCGATTGTGACTCATATTGCAGCCCGAGGTTCGTATAATTAAGGTTTTCCCCTCGCCTTCTCAAAGGCGCCTTTTGTTTCCTAGAGTTTTCCCCCAAAACTCGTCAAACAAGAGGGGTGGTTTTACGGAAGTAAAGATTGCCACATTGAGGCGAAACTCAAAACGGGAAACGACTCACGACAGCAATGCAGACTGCAGAGTAAAGAAAATAACATATAGAAGAAAATGAAAAGAGGGCACAAATTTTTGCTTCTTTTATACTTAACCCCGCTAGGACAAAACATCAATTTTTTTTTGTCGTCAGTTTGGCATTTATTGTTCTCGCGAACACGGTTTGTAAGCGAACATTGTTACGAAGAGAACAAGACGGGAAACAAACTATGAGCAGGATGACCTCTCAAAATGCCAACAAAGCGTCTCTTAAAGTTCAGTGCCTTTCTGAACCCAACCTGCTTGAAGAAGGTGCGACCAGTGCCGTGGCTATTATGTGGGCTCTCTCGGTTATCCATCCACTAATTTCTGTATCCCAAGTTCCTTTACAGTGAACTCTCTGTACAAGGAATACGGATTGTAGTTAAAAGATGCGTCTAAAGTGCGACGCAGCTAAGGTGCGACGTGCGATATTCAGCAATGGTACTATAGCTAAAGCGACCCATTTTTTTCCCCAGGAATGTATTGTAACATATATCAGTGATATCCTGCTCCTTTTAGTCCGACCGCATAAAATAGCCATGCGTTTCCACCCCCCCCCCGTTTTGTGCAGGTGCGTGCTAATAAACCATTTTGGTGAACCAGATTAGCGCAATGGTATAATTGTATTTGTCGCTGACGTCGATAGAAATTACGCAATGCAGAAGTCCCTTCAAAAGTAATTGAATTACATTTCTAAGTAATTGTACTCTGCTCAAGATACTTTACAGTGAAAGAAACTTGAGTAGTATTTTAAATACTTCATTAAGCAGGTATTTAGTAACCTAACCTAAACACTTTTATCGAGTATTTTGTTCAACACTGATATCGTGCGAGTACTGCCCAGGTCGAACTTTCGGCGAGGTATAGGCCAGATGTCGCATATGCATCTGCTCTGTATCGGCCGGATGACGCCTATGCGCTCGCTTTGTATCGGCACTATTGACAGTATTGACTTTTCGCGCATACATGGCGCGCCTCGCACGAATACATGGTGAACGGGAATTGTTTTAGATCTCTCACGCAAGTTTATTAACCCACTATCATTACACACTGCTTGTTCTCGAGATTTACAAAAGTGGTACTTTTCTTTGTAAGGAAAAAGAAATTATTAAAATATATACTCTGTTTCCATGTCAAGCAAAATGCCTAAATCAAACACGAAAGACCATGGAGACAAGATAATTTTAGTAGATCGTTCCGATGACGGCGATAACAAGACCAGATACTCCGCTGCCGCCTTTGAGCATACATTTTATCGTGATCAGGGGTATCGAAGGTATCGGAACGATCTACTAAAACTCTCTATTGAGCGAGAAGCAGGACTACTATCAGAAACATGCTTGCCGTGCACTTACCTATAAACAGCGGTATCCTGTAATCCGTGATAGATGCATAATCATACTGGGGCAGCACAAAGCAACGCAAGCACAAAGTCGAGAAAAAAGTAGGTCTCCAGCATTCAACTAAAATCTTGTTGTCGCCGATGAGCAGTTCTTTTTCGAAGCGCGTCCAACAAACACAGCACAATATTTTTACGGACTCCGACGAAGAAAGCGGCCATTACCGAAAACTTGGTATGGACGCATTCCGGCCGCTCACGGCGAAAAACCATGACCGCGACTTCAACGCACTGAAAAAGTGCATTTCGGGGGCCGTGGACCTAGGTGGCACCATATCTATCAGCACAACTTGGCATACGGCAAGAGAAGGGCCCTCTGTGAGCCCATCAGAGCGTCAGAGCGAGTCATGTGGCAAATTTTTGTCCAAGCGTTTTTGTTCTACAGAGAACAATCACGGGTTTCGGTCCACCCCTCTGATGTGCTTGAAGCGGTTGTCCCGATCGCTCACAGAAACACGATGACACAAAAGAAGCTGGGGAGGCTTAACAAAAGGCGAGGTCGAAAGGAGATAAGCGATGCTGCTAAGCTCCCGCTGCTTGCTTTGAATGTTTTTCTATGGATAAAAGTAAGCAAATTTCGTTTTGCTTATTTTATTATCCCCCGTTTTAGTTGGTCAAGAAGTCCAAATACCCAACCAGCATAGCCGATTTGCAAACGACACTCCCAACACTCAACGAAAAACGGCGGCCTTTACGTTGTCAAGATGGCGTGGGCGCGACCCGTCTGATACTTCACAGGCATCAGATGTATCAAAATGGTACCGGCACAATCTTTCCGACTTGACGCTAATATGGGCGCAATACTGTGTGCCGTTCTGGGAAACATACCTGTTGTCGAGCAGAAAGGCTGTCCAATATGTGAAGATATTTTTCTGGTGGGAGAGCCGCCCGTGGCAGCGACGACACGGGGTAGAGGCGGCTGTGCACGAACGACACCTTGCGCTGGTGAGCTTGATTTAATGTGCATATTTACCATGCTGACGCTGTTTTGCAGGCTTTGTGGGATGCTGAAAGACTATTTGAAATGATCCTTGAACCTTGAGCAGCCAAGGAACGTTATTAAATGTGAGATAGCACTCATGTAATCTATATGTATCAATCTGAGGCGATCATAAAAAACTTCCGCTAACACCATAAAGAAAGATGAATACGAAATCATGGGTGAATTTGATAGTGTCTCCATCACACTTTCTTTACACGATCTGCGTGAAAGGTGTAATAAAAAACACGTACACATCGCGACACTGTTAGCGCGAACACGACATCGACGCATTTTCGCATTTTACTTTGAAATAGTATTAGCGAGCACGAACTTTAATCGCTTATATTATAGAACTAAATTAGCTCTTTCCGTAGCAATAATAACTTGGATGACATCCCTTGGTTTCCAAGAGAAAAACTGGAAAAACCGGCGATCGCTTGTTCGCGCTAACAGTGTCGCACTCTGTACACCCTTTTTACGAAATAACAGTGAGAGCGCAGGCAAGCTGGTGTAGTTTTACCATTTATTTAAATTACCCGAGACTGGGGCGAGAAAACTATCAATCAATCAATCAATCGTCTTTATTATTGGCCTTCTAGCCAATGGTGCCCCATACAAAACGCTGCCAAAGGCAATTTGACGGAGTCTGGGGCCCGTTTGAAGATTGACAGCAGAACTAACTTTGCAAAAAAAAAAAAAACACGCTGAAAATATATTTACGAAAATGCCAAAATCAAAATACCGATATTTACCAAAAATACCAAGGTCGCACACAAGCGCACAAACCAGAAAAATATACGCACAGCTTCTGTTCATGATATTCTACAAAATACAACACTTTCTAAAAGAGAAATACGGTTAGCAAGAAGCAATATAACAACAAAAGCGTACAGACAGCCATTTTTCGCATTATACAGGATTACAACTTTTTTAACAAGAATAGATATACCATACAATAAAACGCTTTTACATTTATTTAAACACAGTGTCCGACAAGACTTTAAGAAGTGCATCAACAATAATTTCCTTCCCATGTTATATATATCAATATTGTTTGTAAGTAAATGGTGAAGTGATGAAGGTAGACGATAAGTGATTGACTGATATGTCTGATTAGTACGAGCTCACGGTATGATCCATCTTTCCGAGAGGCGTGTGTTGATGCGATGAGGATGTTCACATAAAAACAAAATATGGTCAGAAGTTGAAAAGCGGAAACTATGCAGCAGTCTATACTCGTACATCTTTTCAATGGTAATTACTTTATATTGGGCGATTAGGGGTTTTGTATGAGCCTTATAGTGTTCATTGGCAATGTAACGGAGCATTTCTTTTAAGTATCGCAAGCTTTTTCATGTTTATTTGAGTAGTCTTCCCCCAAATAAGATGAAAGTAGTTGATGTAGGTCTGAAATAGTGAATAGTAAATTTGTCGTTCAACATTAACTGGAAAAACAGAGCGACAGTGGGACATGAAGCATTAGAACGTGGAAGAGAAAGGCAAAGTGATAGGAAGACAACGTCTCGAACACAGCTAAAATGTTGATTCAGTCAGTTTTTCATAAAGAAAGTCAGCGCCTGAATTGCGTTTCACTGTGGAGCTATCGGGGAGAAAAATGAATTGCAATTTTTGGACTTACGAATTCATGTAGGGGAAGGTTTGTGTTGAGAGTATGGGAAAAACAGTACGAAACCTGTTCTTCCAAGAACAAATTGCGATTCAAAAACCCTGGAAGCGGGAGTTGTTAGGTCACTGATCAACAACGGATTTAACAAGTATTGCATCCATTATCTAGCGAACTCAGTGTAAAAGCAGTTTGAAGGAATATGTAGCGCGGAGTACAAGGAAGGCTACATCAGCAGGCAAGTGGCTCTAATGTAAAGAGAAAGGGTAGGAGGGCATCACACACCTAAGAAAAGGTACGCAGTTACGCCATATTTTTATGAGACATCGCACAATGTAAAGAAAGGCATGTAGGAAGAGGTTCGGAGTCGACGTTGTGTTTGGCGTGGACCTCAAGCTAGGTAACCCCACCCCGTCTCTTAAAGAGAAGAAAGGGTGCCAAAATGCACATTGGGTAAAGTCTGTTCAATGTGAAAGGGGGGGGTGTATGAAATCCCCCGAGTGTGATTCAAATACGTTGGTCACACCTTCAAATGTCTAAACGAAAAATTAACAGAGCACAACCATAATGTCAAAATCAAAGCTTCGAACTAAAAAATAGCGAGACATGTTCAAGAGTGCAATAATTGTATGATTCGCTGGTCGGACACGGAAGTCGTACAAAAGGAATTCAATGACATGAAAAGGATAGTAAGAGAGACAGCCGAAATAAAAACGATGGGAAATTGTATTAGCCAGGCATCACTGTAGCTTAGTAACGCATGCAAAGCATTCCTGCGACTTTAAGTTTTGGTTTTTGTTGTTTTGTTTCAAAGGGGAAGACAACGGTGGACGTGGTGTGTGTGGACGTGGTGTGTATAAAAATGCATACGATGGAATAAAATCCTTAGCTGTGTTTGAGACGTCGCCTCCTTGTGGCCTCTTTTTCTTCTCGTCCCTTTTCCGAAATACCCCAGTCTCGGGTTAAACAAAACTATGGCAAGATATAGTGGGGACCGTGTTTGTCAGTCTGAATCTGACTTAAGTTGCAGCAAGTTGATTTCTTTTGAGTGCCCCTTTGTTCAAGTCCCCCTTTGCTAGCCTTTTTGAAAGCTAAATGTCTCGCCTTGAAATTTTCTTTTTTTGTTTTCTTTTGCGTGTCCGCGCTTTAAGTTTGCAAAAAGAAGTCTGTTTTGGAAAACGGAGGCTGTGTGTGAGGGGGCGGCGACCTTGGGAGGGGGTATTTAAGAGAGAGAACTGAATAAACCTTTTAGTTGAGTTCAAGAGGTTGTCTTCCTATCACTTTGACCTTCTCTTCAACGTTTTGAAGCTTCATAGTTTTCTCATCCCAGTCTCGGGTAATTTAAAGAAATAGTAAAACCCTTTTAACACGATTTTGCTACCTGCAGAGTGTAGGAAAGGTGTAGGAAAGGTGTGAATGGACATTACACCCTTGTTACCCCAACAAATACTCAGAAAGCGTATAAACATGCTTTAAGAAGGGTGTTCGTTCCAAAACACACCCTTTTTCAACGAATATAAGTGTGAAAAGTTTCAGTGTGCACGTCACCTTGTTGTCAGGTGACTTCAAGAAGAATGGTTGTTTGAGCGAGTTGGTTTGACATCTTATGCAATCTTGTGCGCAGCAAGGACGAGGAAAAAAAGAACAGGACACAACAAGGCCTTTTTGTGTCCTGTTCTCTTCTTTTGTCCTCATCCTTGCGGCACACAAGATTGCATAAGTTGTCAGGTGACGTGAGTTGTCATGGAGGCTTGCTAATTTTTGTACTTTGCAGGGAGCCGAGGACACACTGTTCTCTTCCTACAGGTTGCCCCATCGCTCCGGTGAGATAGTAAGATGGCGTCCAATGATGAGTTTATTTAGTTTCATGATGTACTTGAAGAGCAAATTGGAATCTTGAATTCGCTGCTTTCTTAAACCGACATTGCCAATATTGGTGCAAGAAGGTGACGAATCCAAACCTACACCATGCTTTTTGAACATATCATCGAGCAATTGGTTTGACGCCATGTTATTTTCTCACCGGAATGGTAGACAATCCTCAGCTCTCGGCGGAGTGGCGGAGTACGGGGATTTTAAAGCATTCCAGACCTTGTGCGCGTAATCTCAAAACACAATATGGTCCACTCCTTTCTGTGTAGACGACTTTATTGTGCGAATACAGCGAAAAAATTTACGTTGGATATTTAGGCAGCGGAAAGTTAGACTACCCCAAGAGGCGCCGGTGTATCTCTGACGTGGGCGAGAAAATTGGAACGACGGTACGAAGCTTATCCATATCTAAATATGCGGCGTCGTAGTTCGAATCGATGGTTCTTGAGTTCTGCAGCGCAAAATTTCCCTCCGAGTTATTTTGTTTAAGCTTGAATTCAAGTGTACTAAGGAACAGGTGTTTGTCTCGTTAAGCATTTGGAAGAACAGTGCTTTTGAACCAAATTGATGATCACGAGAGTTTATGTTTAAAAGTGAACTGTTGGGGAAACACTGTTATTTTATACGCTGTGTACAGGCCTCCGAATTCCCCCTTGATTTTTTGTGTAAGCTATACAACCACATGTCAGCTTATCGTAAATCTAAGTTTCTCGTGGTTGGTGATTTCAATACTCCCAAATATTGACTGGTCACATTTATCTTCTAAACAATGCCAAAATGCTGAACTTGTTTTTGATATTATATTTGCCTATGACTTAGTTCAAGTTGTGAATAATGTGACACGTGAGCAAGGTTCCAGTAGCTCAATTTTAGACCTTGTATTCATTAGTCGTTGCATAAGTGACTACGAGGTAACAATTGAACAGGGTCTTTCTGATCATAAACTTGTGTCTTTTAGTTGCTCTCTAATCAAACAGTCAGAAAAAATAAATGTACTTTTATCACTGTTAAAAACTTTTCGCGTGCTAATGATGAAAGTGTTCTAGATTATTTACAGCTCTGTTTGGATGACTTTCAAGATTCTGATGTAAATGTCCTTTGGAACAAGTTTAAGTCAATGTGTACTGATTGCCTGGATAACTTCGTTCCAACCAAGGGCAAGCACATTGGTAAAACAAATCCTTGGATTAACAGGGGAGTTATTCGTCTTAAGCGTAGAATTAAGCAACTAAAGAAAAGAAAAAAACAGTAATCAAGGGTTGATTCAAGAATTGATTAACGAACTTTCTACCCAAGTTCAACACGCCAAGGAATTTTACTTTTCCAATACACTTCCAAGCTTCATAGCCAATGATGCCCAGAAATATTGGAATTATCTCCGTGGCAAGAAAAAGCCGATCGATCAAATCAAGGTTAATGACGCATTGGTTGCTGACCAGAGTGAAAATGCGCACGTCTACTTTCAGTCGGTATTTTCCAATCATGACGTTATCAAGCCTGCCGAAGGCGCGCCATCCTTCATGGACGCCGATTTCATATCTTATGAGGAGTATTTTCGATGCTGTTAAATTTAAAAGCAAACACCGCTTGTGGTCCTGATAAGATTCCCAACGCGTTTTTGCATCGGTATGCTGAAATGCTGGCACGTTTTCTAACAGTCATATTTCGCGTTTCCTTTTCCTCAGGCACTCTGCCAAATGATTGGTTAATGGCACGAGTAGTGCCTGTGTTCAAAAAGGGTGACCGACTTGCGTTGGGCAACTACCGGCCTATTTCTCTGACATGCACATCCTGTAAACTACTAGAACACATCATCGCTAACCAAATTAAAGAGTTCCTGAACGCGAATAACATACTCTCGCCTCATCAGCACGGATTTAGAAAGGGATTATCTACGGTTACCCAGCTTGTTTCCATTGTTCATGAATTTGCGTCCATTCTAGACAGATCAGGCCAAGTTGATGTTATTTTTCTTGACTTTAGCAAGGCCTTCGACTTGGTTCCCCACGGAAAGCTAGTTAGCAAACTTGAACGTGTAGCTCTTCATCCTTTTATTGTTAGATGGGTATGTTCCTACTTACAGCGTCGTAAACAATTTGTCGAAATCAACAGTAGCTGCTCAGAGATATTAGACGTAACATCTGGAGTACCACAGGGGAGCGTTCTTGGTCCTTTGCTGTTTTTAATTTATATAAACGACATAGTTTCCGCCCCACACCCGTCTGCAAACATAAGTTTATTTGCAGATGATTGTGTGTTGTTTAAAGAAATATCTTCGCCTGACGATCAACAATTAATGAGCGCAAGCCTTAATGACATTCAAAGTTGGTGCTGTACGTGGGACATGAAGTTAAAGTTTGAAAAAACTGTGTATCTGCAAATTACAAATAAGAAAAAAGTCATTCAACTTCCAATACCGACTAAATAACATTACCATCGCTCAGGTTGATAACTACAAGTACCTCGGAGTGACCATAAATAAAAACTTAAATTGGACGACCCATATAAAAAATACATCCTCGGCAGCCTTCAAGAAGTTGGGTTTTTAAGACATAAGCTGAAATACGCTACTCCAAATGTGAAATTACTGGCTTACGATTCATTCGTTAGATCTAAACTAGAATATGGCAGTATTACTTGGGACCCTCATACAAAATCTAATTCAGAAATATTGGAACAAGTTCAAAGACGTGCTGCAAGGTTTATATACGAAAAAATTAAGAGAACTGATTCGCCCTCACTTTTTATGCAAACCAACAAAATACTAACTTTAGAGCACCGTCGAAGGATAGCCCGTTTGAAGTTTCTGCACTCTCTTTTTTACGAAAACTGTCCTTGGATCCTAATTACTACTTAAAGCCGCTTTCTACAAGACAAACTAGGCACCATCATGAACATTCCTTAGCACCATACTTTACCGCACTAACCTATTTAAATTTTCGTTTTTTCCTCGTACAATTGAAGAATGGAATTCTCTTTCTTGTTCGGTTATTTCATCTTCGAATTTTGCCTCATCATTAGAACAGTTATTGTAGTGGTGTTTTTGCATTTCGATGTGTTTTGATGTTTTTATATTTAGTGCTTACATGCTTGAGCATTGTGCTTCTTGGCTAGCTACTTGTTTTGCTGTATCATACCGCCTCTTTCATATTTTCTGCCGATTTGTATGCCTTATTTCTTTTTTGATGTTTTGTATTTTGTACGGGTTCTTGAGTTTGTACCCTGCCCATCCTGCTTGGACCACGTGTGGTCTCCAGTATCTAATAAATAAAAATAAATAAATAAATAAAAACAATGACTGGACTAGAGTGAACATGCGCGATCTCTAACGACCTTTGCGAGGGGTGTAGGTGCTCCCTGCGGCCACAGCTCGAAATGTCGCTGTTACTCACTCTCCCTACGGCGGTTTAATGCCTTTTCAGGGGCATCTCTACCTTGTTATTTTTTCCTTTTTGCCCCGGGATTTAGTCGGAATTGTTTCCAGAGTAATTAGACCACACGTCATGAAGCCGGCTGCGAGCAGGGACTCATGCGGAACGCCTCTTTCCTTCATCTCCCTAAAAAACGAGTTTCAATAGACACGATTTTAATTATTGTAAGTTAAACATATGACAATCGGCGCACTATAGTTCTTCCAAATAAGTATAATTGCACACATTTTCCATTGCAGTGGTCGGGGAATAATTATTCAAGGTGGTTCAGGGAGTTGGGGCCAGGTAGTATGGTCGCACCACCACGCGTCTAAAAAGTCCAAAATTTCCTAGGCGAGAGAGAAGACTGCAAGGAAAGCCGCTCTCTAGCCCGGTCAAAACAACATGACAAGGCAACACTGAGCATCTCGCTTAATTTTATTTCGCAACACTGATTGCGGGCACTCGTAAGAATGAAAGAGAAACACGAGGAAACTTCACGTGTTTTGATCCTGGGTGCTTATCATAGCTTCCAAAGGAAAATAAATAGTGGGTGTAAAAATCACCGTGGAAGCTTGGAGTCGCCGCATTATTAAACCAACACCATCAAAGTTGGTCGTCTTATATGAATAAATAAAATAAATAAAAATTAATTCAAAGAAGGACAACTTGACCTAGTCATTTTTTTATTCACCCATCGTGAAATGCTCTTGGTAGCGCACTTTGCAAGCAAGAGGTTTCTAGAACCTTTTCCCGAGAGTCAGATTTTAGTCGCAACATCTGGTTCTCTTGAAAGTAAACATCTTCGACAGAAATCTGCCTGGTTTGGGGAACAGTATGAAAAAAGAAAAGAAAACTCAAACCAAAAGTTTAGAAACAAACAGTTCCCAACGTTTCGGGGTCGACTTGACTCCTTCTTCAGGGGTGACTAAAAATGGAATGGGACAGCGCGAGCTTCGACCTCTCCTTCCTCTTCTACCGAGTTGATGTTTTGTGAACGTGCCGCAGGCCATGGACGTAAACAGATGGTAAGGCCCCGAGGGACCTGTTAAGGTTCCCCGGTGTGTTCTGGATATGCCACGACTCCAAGAACAGACGTTTTCGAATATGTGGCTCCGTGTCTATCACGTGCGCATTCCCGAAGTCGATCCGATGATCAAATGCCTCGCAATGTTCCGCGACGGCGCTACGCTCGCGATCGAAATTGCGCACATCGTTCTTGTGCTGGCGCATGCGTTCGGGAAAAGATTTAGTTTCACCGATGTAGGCGGCGGGGCACTCTGCGCACGGTATCTTATAGACCACGCCTTGTGCTTTCTCTCTTGGGAGGCGATCTTTCGGCCTTGGCATGAGCCGTCCTAATGTTGAAACTGGCTTGTGCGCCACTTGGATACCTTCTTTTCGGAGCACGCGCGCCAGTGTCTCGCTCGTCCCTTTTACATAGGGGACGCTGATGCGCGCGATGGGGCGGGGCTGTGTGTCACCCGACGATCCATGGTTGTTGCGCGTGCAGCATTGTCGACGGGCAACGCGTTGAACAAAACTCCTTGAATAGCCGTTTTTTTGGAGGTCAGAAAGTATGGTCTGTTTCTCCTTTCTTCTGTCTCTTTCCGACGAGCAGATGGTCGTTGCTCTAGACAAGAGAGTAGAGACCACAGACATCTTGTGACTCGTTGGGTGGTTGGAGTCAAAATCAAGGTAGCGTCCGGTGTGCGTTGGCTTCCTGTAGACCGTGAATCCCAGCTTGTCTCCTTGCCTTTGGACCAGAGCATCGAGGAACGGCAAGGCTCCATCTCTCTCGTATTCTACAGTGAACTGGATGGCCGGTTCTATGGAATTCAGGTGGGCGAGGAAGTTGTTCACCTCTGATCTCTTCACGATGCAAAAACAATCATCTACATAGCGCATGAACTCTTTTGGCCTGTTGGCGAAAGTGCTAAGCGCTTTCTGTTCAACAACTTCCATTGTGAGATTTGCCGTCGTGACAGAAATAGAGGCGCCCATTGCCGTTCCGCTGACTTGTTTGAAAATCTCACCCTTGAAGCTGAAGTACGTACTGCCAAGGCAGAACTCGAGAAGGCGGCATAGCTCATCTACACTGAGGCTGGTTCTTGAGCCCAATGTTTCGTCTTTCTCGAGGACCTCTCTGGCTGCAGCAACTGCTAAGGGAACTGGCACGCTGGTAAAGAGTGACACGACGTCGAAAGACACAATCGTATCATCATCGCTGAGTCTCACTTGCGAGGCACGTTCCACGAAGTGGCCGGTGTTCAGCACATGGGTCGGCGTATTTCCAACAAGGGGAGCTATAGTCCGGTGTAGGTAATTCGATAGCGCTCGGAGCGGTGAGGTCGAAAAGTCTACGATAGGTCTCAAGGGGACGTTAGGTTTGTGGATCTTGGGTAGTCCGTAGAAGCTTGGCGCAGAGCCATTCCTGCAAATTTGTCCATCCCTAAACTCTTTGCATTTGTATTACCAAACCATGTATGGCCGAAAGCACCACTATTCATTAGTTCCCACCGAGGCGAATTTTCAATTATCGCCTGGTTATTCGATGCCAAGATGAAGATGAAAATAATCCCTGGAGAAGGGGAACAAGAGGGACAAAGGACAAACACAAAACTCGAAACACAGCTAGGTGACTGGTGCGCAACCGAAAAAATCCGCCTGGTCCAGCGTAACGAACCCGGGACTTCTACATTACAGGTGGAGTGCTCTACC
>JAZHYW010025322.1:0-58199 GCA_037355805.1 Ixodes ricinus | reverse complement strand
ATATGTATTAAAGCTTTCCTGTGGCTGTACACAGGTACAAAATATAACATGAGTAATCTCAATGCAGCTGACTTATCAATTCACCACTGCCACCAATGCTAACTTTTCCCCTTCTGCGCAATGGTCGCACTGTCTTAACAATTAACCACGCATTGCGGGATGAGTAGTGCAGACGCAGTACTAACTTCAAGAGCTGGGATGTCATGGATGAAACATTGCATAGATGCCATTCCAGAAGAGCGCTTGCGGTCAAATGCGATATAATCGCTAGCAAATCTTGCATGCATTGCTGATCGCTTATAGATAAGAGGGTGCTTGCGGTCAGTTCTTCAAATGCGTATATAACTACATTCTTATGCTAGCCACACAACTTCTGACATGGAGAAAATGAATCTTAGTACCCCGCATGCTGCCTATGCTGTGCACAATTAGAAGCTACTTGTCAACATCATTCACCACGTGAGGCAAATTTTTTTATCTGAAACACTGTACCTGGGAGCTCACACTTTCAGTCTTCAAGACGGAAGAAGGCACCACTTTTTCTAGATGCTGTTGACCTTGTTGTCTCTGTCAGAAGCTCGCCGTCAGCGGTGGACGCTGCACAGATGTTGATGGGGACAGCGTATTTTATTTACTGCAGGCGCATGCTAGTCCTTGTTTCTGCATTTACCTGCGCATGGTGGTGGCCTAGCCTTTGCATTCATTTTAATGTCCACGGTTTCCTCGGCTGACCGCCAACTGTAATCATATTGCTGCTTTATTCTTGAGTTTAGCTTGATCATGCACAAGTGGGGAGCATGCATAACGGTAGTTGTCACATTGCTGTAACATAATCTCAGTGCTTGGAAACATTTAAATTAGTAGGTTTTTGTTAAAATTAAACTTGACGTACTGAATCTGGTTACACCGAAGGGGGGTTATGAGGCAAGCCGAGTGTGTTAAAGATTCAGGCTACAAGGACGCTGCGCTGGCAAATTAAACCATCTAATGCATTGACTCAATTTTGGGCTAAAAACATAGAGTACTCCCTCATTATAATGAAAATAACGGGATTTTGTGTAAAAATTTTTTTATATAGTTAAAATTTGATTAAAGTGATAGAGCCAAATATGCATGGGACATATTTGTTCAAATTCAACCTTGGTTATGGTTAGCGTGTTTTTATTAAGTAAACAAATGCATGTAGAAGCATCTGCAGCTGGCTGTCTGGGAGTATCGCAGCACAGCAGCTGCACCCACATATGTTTGGGACTGCCTATGATATTTTGCAGTTTTCTTCTGACAATGTTGTCTATTTCCGCATTTGTAGTCTGCATCATATGGCATCGTATTTTTTTTTTTTGTAGCTATCTTCGGTGGCTTTGTGTTCTCAGCTATTATCATTCCTGTAGTTGTATTGTACCAGGTTTCTCGATGGGGTTGCCGCAGTGTAGTTTTGTTGTTGGCCTTGGGTCGTGGTTTCTATGTAGACAATTCTGACCTTGCTTTGTTCTGTACCGAGGGATTGCCAGTAGCCACCGCATGCCAGACTGTCGAATTCTTTGCTTTTATTTGTACTAGCCACCTCTTTCTGCCTTCCAGATCCAAGTGACTTTGCAACACCTTTGTCTCCCATGAATAATACGCAGAAAAGGCAAAATATCATTTTCGCGCCCGCGTTTTGCAAGCTCGCATGTACGGAATAAGTAGCGTAAGCCAAGGGAAAAAGGAAGGGCGATGACGCTGTCGCTAAAAAAAAGGTGCATCGCAGAGTTTGCCAGCGCGTTTCGCCGTTGTTTATTGCTCTGTTTGCCGTTTGTTCGGGGTGGAGAAGTGGGAATGCAATGGCTCAGACGCTGACATCTGCGGGGTTGCGCATGGTTGGTTGCCAATGCACTTGTATTGTATCGCGCATCAGGATCTGGAATTTCAAATAAAAGCAGCAATTTGTTATAACGTAGGATTACTGTAACATGCAATGTACACATGTACAGAGGAGTTGGAATCGTTTGGAAATGATTAATTGTTTAAATTTTTTAAATGTTTTATGGCGATCACTGTTTCTCGCTGGCTGACCGCGAATGGTAGATTTAAAGCCATGTGGCAAGGGGATTATAGGCTAGTTACCATATAGGGGCCCGTTGCATATCGCTTAACAAATACCTGGTATAGAGCTGCCACTAGATGCAAAAAGAAAAAAAGGAAAGTAGATTGCGCCAGTTGTTCCCAAAATTAGTTCAAGCACTGCATGCAGAACCACATGTTGCATCGTGCAATATTGGTTAATTTTCAGAGCAGGGATACCAGCGTACAGGCCTGGTAATGAATGGGCCATGGATGGGCCAGCGGATACAGCATTGTATGTTCTCTCCCGCCCAAGTTTTGGACATGACCCACTGTCGTCTCCAAGCTCACGAGTGATTGCGGCGGAGGCAATAGTTTTTTATTGCATGACGTGGCAGTATTGCAGTTGTTGCCAAAGGTGTTAGCAACAATGCTTGAAGTGATGGAGGTGCTGCTTTCCCAAATCGATTGTTTTAATAAACTAATCTAAAGAGAATTGGAGCAAGTTTCCAACTTGCGGGTGCCAAGTTATGACTCAACTAAAGTGTATATTGGATGATGTAGCCCTTTCAATTGTCTTCACAGAATTTTAAACCGGTTGAAGGTGGCAGAACGCTGTACACTGCTACATTATCATGGGTTTTCAGTCGCCATTAATATTTTATTTTGAGAGAAAATTTCAACTGGGGAATGGGACAAAAGTTAGATAAGCGCCTACGATAGTTTTTCTAGGGTTGCTGATGAAGTGTACTTCTTTGCCAACGCATCACTGCGCCTATATTGAGCGTCTGTTGTTTTATTTAGGCGCTGTGTCTCCATCGCTCTTAGCAGACGCCGCACTTACAACGCTGATTTCAGGTGGCCATCTGTGCCTATATCCCTGCCAATACTGAAAAGCACTAGCAAGTGGTACCTTGTCATCTCCGGAGTTTGAAAAAAGAGCAAAGACCTAGGATTAGAGTAATAAATTCACGCATTTTATTAGAGGCGCTTGTTCACCTATATACTCTTTTTTACTCTGTCCTCGCCTTTTGTGTGTTTTTAAATCAGGATGAATAACTATTGTTAAAGTTCTTCTGAAGTGGTACGGTTTCCAATAAAACTAATATATGTATGAATTTCGCCAATTTTGCTGCAGGGAGCTGTTGAGCCAGAAAATTTAGCGATTAGAAATAGATTTCGATAATATTGCAAATAAATAACTCAAGCACACTTTTCAGGTATTGAGATGTTTTCACCAAAAAATATATGAATTGGTAGCGCTTCTAATTTTCTGATATATTTGGTATCTGCGGATTCTTCTAGGGGACCGCAGCCGGGGCTACATATCACGTCGCTTGTCACCTTGCGACTATAATAGTAGTCATGCATAAATCTTATCGATGGAGCTTACCCACTACCCATAAATTTAATAATAATATTTGCGCTAATAGCAGAGTCTCAACTTGCTGCATGTAGTGCTTCTGCAAGGGGAGTATAATTTTGTTAATCAGTTTATTAACGTACGCAATTTTACATATTTTCGTCTCTGAAACGTGTTCGCAATCATGCATCTCGATTTCGGTTTGAACGTTTTTGAATTGTGCCATTGTTTGTCACATGGATACCATCGCTGGCGAAGCAAATTGTCACCAGCAGTACAATCATCGAGGTGCCCCTACCTTTACATGGTCGCATCTTTTCAAAGATTCGCCTGCGTCGTGGTTTTACTGATGCGTTAGCAAGATTATACACTAGTTTATTGTCGCATAAAAAATCTAAATAAATATACACACACTTCTAAAGATTCAGCACACTGCACAGAAAGGGCCAGCATCTGCCAAGTCAGTCTAGAAGACAGAGCGCGTGTGTTAGACTCTGACTCCGAACTGAGCTGGTTTAGTGCCAGTGCTGGATGTCGAAGCTACATTCGACTCCGAGTTTCAGAATGGTTCAAGTCTGAACTCGAAGAGCTCATCGCTTCCAGTCTCCGCTACGCATCTCCGGAGTTGTTAGCACGCGGGACGAGCATCATTTACACAGATGCCCAGCTCAAGAATTCCAGTCGCGCCAGATGACCGCACTCAGCATCGTTGTAGTGGCATGCCTTCCGCGACGCTTCCGGCTTCAGAAGAGGCGCGAATTCTTGGAATCTTAGTAGGCGGATGACAGAGTTGCTGACGCATGTACGGGGGCAGAACAGGATGCCCGCAATGCCAGGTAGGTCAGTGACAGCTAGGTTGCCGGATGGCTGGTGTGTCGCAATCTCGGAATCGCCAGGGAGTCGTCCCAGCCCGTGAAGGCTAGCAGAGACGCTGGTTTGGGCGGCTCTCCTCTTCACTTTCCTGGGGATGATACTGTCTCCCCACTATCCGTGAACGCAGCTGTTTTGGGTGAGGACGATGCCCAAGGAAGGAGAGGGCTGACGCATCTTCGACCAGGGCGATGACAGACTGATGAGACGCACGCAAGATCTTCTCATTGTTTGGATCACTTGGGACGGGTGACAACAGTGTATCTTCTGTTTACGCGCCGAGGTTTGGGATTGTCTACTTTGGTGTTCTAATTAAACAATGCTAATCCTAGTAGACGTGCTCCTCCTTTTGTGGTTTAAGCGGTGTTCCTCGGCAGGGGAGGTAGGCTATCCTATTGAGACTGACGCTGTTACGTTGATCATCCCATACATTTCTGGTGCTTCCAATGTGGGCAAATTCAGCGAGATTTGTAGCTACTAACAGAGGTGGCCGTAATTGCCTAGATAACCAAGGGCTATCTGAAGTATCTCAACTTCAAAATCTTAGAAGCCTGCAACAGTGACCCACGCCTTGGGTTACATTCGATACAATGATCGACATCTGTCCACCTTCTCCAGAGACACATGTTGCAGTAAGGACAGAGTAGCTGCTAAAGAATTGCTATGTCCCTCTTCCAAATGTATTTCTGCGCCGCTTTGCAAAAATTTGTGTGTCTATTGCATTGTGAGAGCTAGGCTGCAAAGCATTGCAGGCAGGGGCCAGGATTGCACTCTATCTCTCTGAGTCACCGGATGAAGTCTGGTTCGAAGCGGTGAAAGACGAGTCTTTGTACTGTCGGTACGGAGCACGCATCCGAGGAGCAGGTCCCCCGGAGATGGCGGAGTAACTACATGTGGGGACACCCTCCGCTTCATTGTCCGTCGGAGCCGCAGGTGCCGAGCGCCGACCCACGGTAGCTATCACAGCCATTGGATGCAGACCACAGTAGGTGTACCAAGAATACATATGCACGATTTCGAAGGAGACTGTCTGCGTAGCATTGTTCCACTGCATTGCAGACGACGTTGGGGCCTCGCTTCACCATGTGTTATATTTGATTGTTTTTGCCTCTACTTAATAGTAGGGACTAAGAAAGTAGCGCATTCGGCATATGCTGTCGCAAGAGGCTTAAAACTGGTCTTGATTTCACTCGTCGCATTCTCGGGCTGCACGCGTGAACGGTTTTAGGGGCCACATTACTGCTGGCTCCATCAATGTTACGATTAAGTGGCTTTTGCCCCTGGGAGAATTTAGGGCTCAGGGGACCTCCACTTGACAAGGTCTGAGCCACGATTTGCTTAGTAGTCGAAGCGCTTCTGAAGAAAACAGCTATTGTTGAGACCACAGAATCTCCAATAGGCTATAGGTGTTTTTTTTTTAATGTAAATTTTTCTGATATCACATAAAGAAAATATGTAGTCCTAGGAATCTGTAGGGATAAAGTTTATGCTAGCATGTATTGTATTAGCGTACTCTGCTATGCTGGCTTTGGAGGCTTTGTGGCAAGAATAATACAGGCTATGCGCCTGTGGGTTGCTGCCGAGAAGTTGTTGTAGCAGCATAGCTAGTTGCTTTATGAAAATGTGCTATAGATGTCAGTAGGAGGCACTGGCATTTCATAAGAGTGAAATGAGCTTACAGTTTATGAAGGAGCGTATATGGCTGTATTGGCAAAAGTAAACAATGAGCCTAATCTGCGTTTTGTTTGTAGTAAGCATATTCTGAATATAATATTTATTGTCTGAGATTTACTAATTATTGTTTCTTCTGTACAAATTTAGGCCTAATGTATGGGAGATTAAAAACAAGAAACTATTGTTTCCTTATTTTGTTGAAGTGTTCACTGTATGGGCTTACAACACGCTTTACCTCAAAATGACACAGCATCACATCACGTTCAAAGACATATATCACAATAAAGTGAAAAATGCAGTTGGGACAAATCGTTGGTTCGATGCCGCAGCATCAAACAGCGTGAAGCTCGTTCACAGCATGATCCATGGGCAGTGATTTACATCTGATACGTTTTCGATGAAGACAACATTCAGGGTTGCATTGACTGCAGCAGTACAATGAATAAAACTGAATATAGCGTGACATTTGTACGTCATATTACATGTTACTGGCGGTACCCTGTCAGAGCATGGTTACTGCGTTAGGCAGACTTGTTGCACCCTGAGGGTAAAATATGATGTCGATTTCAGGACCGAGCATGTGTACTCGCGCATGTAGTACACCGCCAGCAGAATAAAGGCAGCCATTACTACAGCCCGAATTACAGGATTGCATAAGGTCCAAACTTACTCTCTTAACGGTAAAATCGTGTTCGATCGCTCGCATTGGGCGTGTCTGTACCCATGCTGAAACAGTATAAGGCACCACGCGGCACTTGTGATCCACAAGAAGAATGAGTATGAGTCGCAGCGCCAACGGAGGGATTGCGCAAACGATATATTTACCTCCGCACTTCCGGGTGATGCGAGCGAGGAATCATATTGCGCAGTGACCAGGCAGAAGCCCGGCTGGGTAGTTTCAGCGACGCGGATCGTCAAACCACCAAAATAAATCAGCCGAGGGGAAAGGTAGTGAACGGCTGCGCTACTGTTGCACGAGCTTCCAGGGGCACGAACCCCGGTCCCACAGCCATGAAGAGTGCCAGTAGTTCGATTTGGGTGGCCTTTTCGAGCTTGGGGTTGTTATCGAGCCGTCAGCATATATTTTTTTGCGAGGAAGATGAACTTGAATTGGCGAAAAAGGCATTGCTTATTCAAGGTGTTTATACTGCGCTAGGGGATACCTTCAACAAAGATTTATTCGTTTTTCCGTTGTCGTTCGGGCGGCGCTACCGTGATGGAATTCGGCGAAAAGCTACATGCAGCTCGGTCGGGAAAAAAGGAAGCATTGCCTATTGAAGCGCGAGGGGAATGGCGCTGTATACTTTTGATTTTACGGTTGATGAAAAGCGCCGCACGACGTTGTTGAATCTTTCGAGCTCACCGTAAAAGAAAAATAACAAACAAAGCATCGTTCATCTATTACAAAGATACGTTACGTTACATATATTCTTATCCATACTCTATGAATAACATGAATAACATTTCATACTGCTTATATTCATGAGAGTTTTGCCATTCGTTGGGAGTATAGAGCTTAATGTCGAGAGGTGCCATTGGCCGAAAAGTGGCTGGGCGTGTCCCAGGGTCTCGACCAAATAGAGGCCGGAAGAGACACTTGATGGGTGGTCGCGAAACAAACCTGATAACTGCATTGGAGTAATTCTCGATGACTGAAAATATGGTACAATGCGATTTTCAACACGTGGAGAGGTGACAGTCCGCGCCAAGCGCCGAGGGCCGGAATGTTGTCCGAGCGTCACACTCTGTCCAGCGTGTCAGAGTTATATATATTCACGCACCCTATTTTCAACCACAAGAGTTGTTTCACACTTCACTTTACGCGCCATTTACGAATCAGAATCTTGATCAGGTTGCTTCGCTACTACCGCTAGGATTCTCTTTTCGGCTTCTGGTTGGTTTGAAGCATGCCTGTCCGCGCTGCCTCCCATTAAACTCTCTACATATACGGCTCTAGCTTATACCTCTTCTTATTGTTCTTATTATTGTATGTTATTAGCTTGCTTGTATATTGTTGTCTTCTCTGGAGGCTGCAGTTCGCGGCATATTTGGATGAATGGATGGATGGATGGATAAATATTGATCTTACAAATATGTATGATTGTGGACTCAGGTGCTCTAGTTTCAGCAAGGTAGCCGTTCTCCTATTGAACGTTTGCACCACTGCCATGTTTCTTAGCACCATTTCTTCGCTGTATCCATGCATCCTTTTGATCAGATCTGCCGTTATTGGTGTCGCTAGAGGTTCTAGGTAACGTATTGGTCTTATTCCATATGCTAGTACAACTAAACAATTTCCACGCCAGTTGCAATGGCAATATTACCACGATACTTGAGAGATTGACGTGGCGAAAATTCATCGATTGTCATTTGCAAAATCAGTGAATTTCCGCACCGGTAGTTCACTAGATGCCGTGGAGCAGTCGCTTGAATTTCGGGAATGCTGATCGTTTTAGTTGTTTCGTGAATGACCGCAGAATTTGGTTGTCATGGCTGCCATTGGAAAGTCTTCTTGTATGACGCGATATTCGATATTCCGCGATTCTTGCAAATTCAAATTCTGCATAAAATGCATCGTAGACTAAGCGTTACGGTTCGGAGTTGGCGCAAGTCACAGAGGCACGCAAAGCAGCAATGTATCTGTACATTTGCCTATAACGCCAGTAAATCTGTCAGCACGCCGTGGAATGTAAACCTGGAACACAATATGAATGGTTAAATTTATTGCATATCTAGCTGAAAAAAAATTTTAATAAAACATAATTTAAAATTTGTTGAGTGATAGTTTCATTGCTGAAATTTGACAGGTATTTACTACAATGCCACATATTGGAATTGGATTGCAGAAACTTTACAGCTGCTGTTAAGGGCTAGTTTCCCCAGGATCGCAACTGCAAGCAGGAAGATTAGATCTCTGACAGAGTGATGACCTTCAACAAAGACAGAGCATTTGGCTGCCGCCACTTAGATGGCGGCAGCCTTCCACTCTTCTGTGGCCGGCCATTACTTTCCATTAAGCCTACTGGTTTCTTCACTCAGAGGCCAGGCTGAAATTTTTTTATTATTTTTCTTTTTATAAAGTTTTATCTCCTCTTATACGCTTCAAAGAAGCTTTGTAACGATTACTTATTGGAACAATTGCCATGTTGTTGCTTGACTACAGAACTGAAATACCAGGAATACCGCAAATCACATATCAAATTATCATGTAACAATAAAAAATAAAATAATCATTTGGATTGTTGTGGGAGGTTAAGTACCGCTGAATACAATTTGTAAAGCCAGCCATGCCGAAGGAGTGTTAAACCTAGGCGATGAAAATTGCCATGAGAACAACGCAGCGTTGGTGGTATTTTGTAGTTTTTCAATCCTCGCCTCGCCAAATTTCGCGATGCATAAGCTCTGGCATGGCAAAGGAGTATTGACTATCAGCTGAATGTTTATTTTCATCGCGGCGCAACAGCTAAATAAAAGAGCGTATTCCGCTAGTTTGAGGGCGCAGCTGTATTGCCCATAATGTGCACTGTTTTTGTGATTAGAGCGCGGAAATGTCTTCAGTTGATATTGACGCCGTATCTCGTCTCGTCTTGTGTCATTAAATGACAAGACTCGTTTTGAACCAAGATATTATCAACCAACTAACTAGCCCAAAATTTTACACTGTTGCGTCTCTAAATTTCGCATTAGATTTAATTATCAGAACATGCGGCAAGTTTCAAGGTGTGTCACGCATTGGGATGGAAACTTCTGATATCCAGCTGTTCCGCTGAATCAAGGGAAAGAAAGTCAGCTCAGTTGCTAGTAATCTCATGAACCATGGCAATGTTCCACATTATCTTTTTGCAGGCAGCACAAATAAGTGATGTTAGAAAGTAAAGGTAGGTTTTTGAATGCAAAAGTATGATACGCTTAGATCGAAATTTTTTTAAACGCCCATATGATCGTGCAATCTGTCGGGTGTGGGGGGGGGGGGATTGGCAGGTGATACTAGCACGCTTGCACTGTAGAATCTTGCGGGTCCACTCCACTTGACATTTGTATGGGCGTGGCGTCATATGCATTGTTGATAGACCCTTAGCTAGTGGTTGTAATAGTAATGTCTTACAGATGGGAGATTTCGCCGCTCGTTGAGGAGACTGTTTCCGCCTGCGGTAAACATATGACAATTTTTTTTTTTTGCAATCTGTCGCTGCTTAGTGTTTCTCCGCTGTATTGCTTTGCTGCCTATTGGGCCAACAGGGCTAGCTGCAGTTTGAGCAGAGCAACCCAGACGGGGAGGGGACACCCAGGATAAAAATGTTGTATGAGGGGAGCCCTGCTTGAAGATTTCGGGGAACCGCCCTCTCTCTCCCCCGCTATTTTGGCGACAATTTTATTTACGTGTGTTTTTGTCCATTATAGGGGGGGATGCCCCTCTCTCTCCCCGGTTATGTGCCTGAGATTGGGACAATGTGACAAAAACATGAATGAAATGGACGAAGTCAAAGCCGGAGAGCCAAATGTTGTCTCCAAAGACACATGTTGCCGTCTTTTACCTGCACTTCTAAAACTCAATAATGTCCACGGTAATTAAGCATATTTTAAAGTAATATACCTTAAATTTCGTGCCAAGGAAGTATCACCGCGAGATTACGCATTTATATGCTTAAGTTTTTGGTTTGTAATGTTGCGTTTCAGAAAAGAAAAAAAGAAAAAGAAAATATTAGCGCATATTTTAACAAAATTTGAAATATACTGTAGGCCCAAAATAGATTGAATATGACTACACATCCATAATCCGACAATCACACGCTTGTATTTGAATCTGGTGGCTGTACTTTCGTTATAGTCGGCCCACTCTGGCAGCGATAGCAGCCGCTGGAGGAGCTCCGTGATGGCGCAATCGTGTGCCTTCGTCTCGGACAGGAGCTGCGAGGCTGACGCCGAGAAGACAGAAGCGCCAAGGCGAATTTTGAGTGATCGGTTAATCTTCCAGGAGTCATTCCGCCTGCAATATAAAAGCAGCGATTCTCTGTATATATCCTTCCCCTTCTCTCGTGTGGTAGCCAGAGGGCAAGACAGTTATCATCACGCAGACGGCATTATAAACGAAGCGCATGACATCCACCAAAATTTGCCAATCGTTGGCGCAAAATTCTCCCAATTTTTTACCAGGAGTTAACAAAAATTGATGATTTTCGAATATACAGAGACCAAATATACGCCGAATTCGGTTGTAAATTGTAAATTTCAAGACTCGAGAAAATTCGGCAATCCTCGCTGAAAATCGATTTTTATCAAACGTAAATTTTCAGTTAGCTGCAACGCTCCAAAGAGGAGCCATAACTCTTAATCAATATTTAGATGTTTCATGTTTTAATAAAATACAAACATATTTTCTGAACTTTTTATCGAAAACAACTAAACAGTAAAATTTACTTTTCCAAATCGAGTTTTACATTTAGTTATCCTTAATATGACAAACGCAATAGTAGTAGAACGCAGCTCACTGCGGTGGTGGCCATTAGAAATCGCTTGCGCTGTTGTTCAGTACGAAGAAGTTGTTGCCATACTTAATGGCGGGACTGAGTGTTACTATTTTTTAGTTTGGGAAAGAGAATGTAATTGTTGTGTTAAGCATATGTCGAAAAGCCCGTTTTTAAGGTTTCGAACCTAGTAAAGCAAAATTAATATAATTAAACTTAGTTGTTTGTTTGCAGGCGGACATATGTAACACAACAATACATTCTCTTTCCCAAACTAAAAGATAGTAACACTCAGTCCGCCGTGTATGGCAGCAACTTCTTCGCTGCTGGCAACGTAAGCGGTTTTCTAATGGCCGCCACCGCGGTGAGGAGCCGCGTTCCCTTTCCCTCTTTCCCCCCTGGACTTACCCTGCCTATTGCGTTTATTCTTATTAGGGGCAACTGCCGCAACCTAGTGAGAAAAATGTAAAACATCTTCGGTTTGGAAAAGTAAATTTTTGTTTTGTTTAGTTGTTTTCGACAATAAAAGTTCAGAAAATATGTTTGTAACCATTAAAACATGAAGACATCTAAACAAAATTTAACATATATTTTGTGAATTAAGAGTTATAGCTCTCTTTTGGAGCGTTGCGAGGCTAGGCGGAAGCTTGCTGAAGACACGTTTTCTGCTCGGTCGTCGTCATTCGGCGAAGTTGCAACTCCGGCGAATGACGAAATTTACAATTTACAATTTACAACGAAATTTCGGCGCTTATTGTTTGGTCTATATGTGTTCAAAGGAGCAGTATCACATCAGACACACCAACCTCCTGTCGAAAAAGACAGGAAAAGGAATTTTAAAACGAATTAAACGATTAGCAGAGAGCACCTGGTGGATGTCGCTAACGCCTCGTTTGTAATGCCCGTCTAGGAACCTTGACAGGTAGTGATGATAACTGTCTCGCCTCTGGCTACCACGAGAGAAGAGGGGAAGGAGGAACTCCCTCTCCTAGAGAATCCCTTTTATGTTACCCAGAAGTTGCTAGTGTCCCTCTAGAAGATTATAGAAGATTAACCCGTCACTCAAAATTCGTACAAAAGCAGCCGCTTCTGTCATCTTCTCGACGTCAGCCTCGCCGCAGCTTTCCTCGTCCCGAGACGAACTACGTCACGATTGCGTCAGATGTCACGGGCTCTCAGCTGGCTGCTGTCCGAGCGCTTGCCAGAGTGGGCCATTTATAACGAAAAGTACAGCCACCAGGCTCAAAATACAAACGTGTGATTGTCAGTTATGGATATTGTGGATCATATTCAATCTATTTTTGAATACGAGTATATTTCAAATTTTGTTAAAATAATACGCTAATATTTTTCTTTTTCTTTTTTCTTTACGGAAGCGCAGCATTGCAAAGCAAAAGGCGCAACTTGTCAAGCGCAAGTCTCGCCAGTCTCGCGGTGTGATTAAAGCTTCCTTGGCACGCGGAAGACTTCGTCTATGTGCCTTCGCATGCTTGAATTACCGATGAAGAATCGAGGACGTGTGGACTTGTTTATGCGAGTGCAACATGCATAAAGACGTATCGTGTCTTTGGGGCAACATTTTATTACTCCGACGACTTCGTCCATTTCATTCTGTGTTTTTGTCCATTGTCCCAATCTCAGGCACATAACCGGGGGGGGGGGGCATGGGTTCCTCCCCCCGGCTACGTGCCTGAGATTGGGATAATGGACAAAAACACAGAATGAAATGAACTGAAGTCGTCAGAGTAATAAAATTGTCGCCAAAATTGAAGATTGCGGGGGAGGGGGGGGGGGGCCGGGCCCCATGCTTTCCCCCCCGAAATCTTCAATTTTTCTGGGGCCTCCTCTCCCCTCCCCCTCATACAGCATTTTGTCCTGGGTGTCCCCCCCTCCCCCGTCTCGGGTTTACAACTCTGCTCAAATTTCAACTGCAGCTAGCCTGCACCCTCACCATTGCTTGATTATTTGTAACTTGCGGCACTCGCGGCCCAGAAACGAGCTCGGTCCAGTATACCGACGGAAGATGGGGAGGAGACACTACGGCGGCGACAGATTGCAAAAGATAATTGGGTTGTGTGTATGTTTACACGGGCTAGAACTTGGTCTGCCTCAACGGGCGACGAGTCTCCCATCTGTAGATGAGAAATTTAGCCATTGCAGTACAACCACTAGCCTGGGGTCTATCACGCAGTAAAATACACGACCGCACGCCGGTACAATGCTCATCCAGATCGAAACGGGCACGGGTGGGGATTGAACCCAGGACCCTGGGTTCTGCAGTGCAAGCTTTCTGCTTCACGTGCTCAGAGCTGGTGTGCGCTATCCCACTTGGCTACCGATCCCCCCCCCCCACACCCCGACAGATTGCACACGATCATATGGGCCGCGTTTCAAAAAAATTTCGATCTCGCCGTATCATACTTTTGCATTCAAAAACCTACCTTGCTCCACAGCATCACTTTATTTGTGCTGCCTGCCATGTGGTCCATTCGAAAAGATTTGGAACATTGCCATGGTTCATAGTGCATACTAGCAACCAACGACCTCTTTTTCCCTTGATCGCCGGAACAGCTGGGCTATCCAGAAGACATCTATGCGTGACACACCTTCGAAACTTTGCCACAGCATTGATTCTTGATAGGTATCTAAACGTGCGAAGGCAGAGACGCAGCAGTTCAGCGTGACAAGGAAGCGTGCGAAAAGGTATGTTTGGGCTAGTTAATTGGTTGATGAGTATCTTGGTTCAAAACAGTGCGATAAGACAATGACAAGACGAGACAGACTACAGCGTCAACTATCAACTGAAGGTTTATTTCCACCGCTCCTGTCCGATAAAAAAAATTTGTTTCCTTACTGGTGCACATTATGGACAGACTATAATACAGCACTGTATAATCAAACTAATAAGGTGCTGAGACTGCATGTATTTTTGCCTTTTCTTTTGCACTCTTTATTTGGCTGTTGCCCGCAGTGGAAATAAACATTTAGCTGATAGTCAGCGCTGTCGTCTGTCTGCTTTATTTCTCCTTTTCTTGTTGCGCCGCTTTAAACCAAGGTGCCAAGGAAGCCTTCATCACGGTGCAAGCCCGACGAGACGCGTTTGAAGAGTTGCGCCCTTTTCCTGTGGTGCTGCACTTTGGTAAATCTTTGCACGTGTTCTCAATGGTAATTTTCATCGCTAACACAAGGTTTTAACACACTCCTTCGGCGAATGACGACGAACGAGCACAAAAAAGTGTATTCAACACGCTGTTGCCCAGCCTCTACAACAATCCAAGCGGTTAAAATTTTTATTTTTTTTTGTGTTGCATGATGGTTGTTGTGTGTCTGCGGTTCTTTGATTGATTTCAGTTCCGTAGTCAAGCAACAGACGACGTATGGCAGTGAAACTGTCTTTGGGTGTTCAATAAAAGGGTAGTCGTTACAAAGCTTCTTTGAGAGCGACTGCCCTGTTAAAGAAGGAGATTGTTGTTATAAACTTTTATAAAGAAAAATAATAAAAAAAACTTTCAGCCTGTCCACTCTGGTGAAGAAGGAAGACCAGTGGAGCTGTACAATGGAAAGTAATGGCCGGCCACAAGTCGGCAAGCCAGAGTGGAAAGGCTGCCGCCATCTATGAGCGATGGCGGCAACCAGATATGTGGCTTGTTGGCGTCGCTCATAGATGGTGGTAGGTGTCCAGAGATCAACGTCTTCATTTCTTTGCAGGGGACACGATCCTGGGGAAACTAGCCCTTAACAGCTCCGCTGTAAAAAGCTCAGACTTGTACATTAGTTCCAATGTGTGGCATTTGTCAATTGTCAAACTGGTAAAACCTGTCAAACCCACTGGGGTTCAGCTGCTGTGAAACTATCACTCAACAAACACAAATATGTTTTATTAAAAATAGATCAATTTTTTCAGCTAGATATGCAATAAGTCGCAGTAACGCATTCCTGTTGTGTTCCATTCTATCTGAGAGGACACAAAAGTCTGTCGTGAACTCTCCACGATGACAAAGACGTTGCGTACAGACTTGCTGAAGATTATAGAGCACGTGGAGTCCGCAATCGTACGAATTATTCTGCTGCGTGCAGCTAACCTCTGTGACTTGCGCCAACTCCAGGCAAAGTAACGACTTGAGAGTTTCTGCGATGCGTCTGGCATGTGCAGAATTTGAACCTTTGCAGGAATCGTAGTGCTCGAATATCTTCTTTTTCGCGTCATACACAAGAAGACTCCAATGGCAGCCACCAGGCAACTCAAATTCTGTACAGTCATTCACAGGCAATAGGATCAACGATCGGCGTTCAAGTTCAAGCGACTTCAACTGCTCCGCGACGTCCTGAAGCGCGCCGAGCTTGATGAACTGCACCACGTCAGGGGTGACGAATTCTACTTGGTTACGTTGCGCCTTGTAGACGTCTTTTTCCAGGTACTGCATCCAGAAGGCTATGAGGTTGTCGTTGATCCAGTGAGGTCCGCCCAGAAATGCTACGTCCGACTCTCTCAACAGAACATCGTGGTAGCTCAGGACCTTCCCTCCTTTAGAAGCCATTGCAAGCTGGCGTGGAAGTGGCAGTTGTACTAGCACCTGTGAGATACAAGACCCATTACTGTTAAAAACTGAGATACAATAATAAGAACGCAGTGTCTAGCGTTACACCGATGCTTTTGAGACGGCAGATCCTATGGGCAGATCAAAGGATGCATGGATACAGCGGATGCAACAAGAACATGGCAGTGGTTGCAAACGTTCAATGGGAGGAACGACTGCAGACAACTTACTTGCTGCAAGATTTTAGAGCACCTGGAGTCCGCAATCGTACACCATATTTTTGTAAAATCAATATTTATCCATCATCCATCCATCCATTCATCCAAATTATGCCGCAAGTTTTATAAGCTTGCAGCCTCCAGGAAGACAACAGCAAACTACAGAGGAAAAACGAAACTGATAACATACAATAATAGAGGCATAGAGGTATAAGCAGTATGAAATGTTATTCATGTTATTCATAGAAGTATGGATAGAGATATAATAGCAGCATGCGCAGCATCGCACGTGTCGTAGATGTCACTGCGGTCGCTTTTTGTTTTGTTCATTTTTTCTTTTACGGTGAGCTCGGAGTTCAGCAACATCGTCCGTGCTCGAACCGTTCGCGACTCTGGCCGATCGCCGGTGCGAGGTAAATCTCTGCCCTTTCGATGCATCAACCGTAAAATCAAAGTATGCAGCGCGCCAGACCGTCGTTCCCGTTCGAACACCCCCTCCTCGCGCTGTAGCCACAGTGGGCAGTGCTCGATCGACGTCCCGAAGACCGGCTGCATGTAGCGTCGCCGAATTCCGTCACGGCAGCTCGGCGACCACCCAGCGACCCAACGAGCCGAATAAATGGATCAGCAGGCCGGCGTGTTGGACATCCTAGCACAGTTCTTCCATCGCCTGTGGCACTGGGGTCCGCTCGTAGCTCTGCTCATAGTCAAGTTCATCTTCCTCACCTGTCTCTATGTGACGTCGATGTGGCTGTCGCCTTACAACTCGCTCGAAGGCACCGTCAACCACGCGATTTATATCGGCTGGGTCGGCACGCTGTTGTACAACTTCTTCATGGCTGTTGCTATGGGACCGGGGTTCGTGCCCCTGAGGTGGAGACCGGTAAGCTCGTTTCGCCGCCGTGCTTCCGTTACTGACGGTAGTACATCGCAGCCGTTCACTGCCTTCCCTCGGCTGATTTGTTTTGATGGTTTGACGGTCCGCGCTCGCTGTTGTATCGCACCCAGGAACTGCCGGAAGACGAACAGTTTCTGCAGTACTGCGCCAACTGTGATGGATTTAAGACTCCTCGCTCACATCACTGCCGGAGATGCGAGAGGTAAATATATCGTTTGCACATATCTCCGTTCGCGCACGACTCACTCATCCTTTGTATACTCATTATCTTCTTGTGGATGCAAATGTATGTGGCGAAATTGCCGCTGTGTGAGGTGCATACATACTGTTTCAGCATGAACAGACACGCTAGCTTCTGCGAGCGATCCACTCGGCGAGCGCCATGGCAGCTTGGGTACATTTTACCGTTAGAAATCTAAGTTTGGACCTTGACTCTGAGTCCTGTAGTAATTCGAGGCATTGTACAACTCCTGGGTGCAGTGTGAGCTTGCCTTTTATTCTGTAGCAGTGTACTACATGTACGAAGTACACATCATAAACTTGGTTCTCGGTCCTGTCATGACAGCTGACATCATATTTTTTACCCTCAAGTTGCATAGGGTCATTATAACCTTACCAGTAACCATGCTTATCTGACAAGTGCCACCAGTAACGTGTAACTGTGGCGTACAAATGTCACATATATTCAGTTTTATTCATGTGTACTGCTGCAGTCAATGCAATAGCCATTGGCACATTTGAGCTTTCGTTGAATGTTGTGCTTCATCTTTGTGGCCTGTTTGACGCATGAGTGTGTTCTCAAGATGGATCATCACTGCCCATGGATCAACACATGCTGTGGACACAGAAACCACGCAAACTTCACACTCTTTCTTCTTTTTGCTGTCTGCGGCAGCATCCACTCTTCTGGGCTCTTGATTATTGGCTTGTCCAAAGCATACAACCGGGTAGGTTCTGCATTTTTCACTGTGTGACATATGTCTTTGAGACGATGATGTGGTCACTGTGTGGCACAATAGGAGGTTTGCAATTAAAGCCGTGTTTGTAAGCCATACAACAGTGAACACTTCAACAAAGAATAGGAAATAATGGATTTCTTGTTTTTAGTCTCCCCATACATTAGATAAATTTAGTTTGCAAGAAGAATATTAAGCAATGAATAGTAAATCTCAGACAATGTCTTATTATATTCAGAATCACATGCTTGCAAGCAACATACCTGAAACAGTTAAACACTAGTTAAGGCACACGGGCATCTTCATTGTTTACTTTTGCCATGCAATTTATATACGCTCCTTCATAAACTGTAAGCTCATTTCATAGTATGGGAAAATGCCAGTGCCATTCTGTGTTGTGCACTATTGATCTATATGGAGGGAAACGCATAACCATTACCCGACTCGTAAAGCAGCACTAGCTGTGCTTGCTTGCAACAACTTCTCGGCAACGGTTAACCCACAGGCAGCATGAAAGCCTGTGTGACTACTCTTGCCACAAAGCCTCTAAAGCCAGCATGGCAGAGGTATGCTGGCTTCTGGCATGCTGGCTTTTAGAGGCTTTGTCCACAGATTCTAGGTTCCCATATTTTTCTTTATGTGGATCAGAAGAGTACATTAAGGGTTGCTAATACATTACCCTATAGCCTGTGGAGATTCCTGTGGTCTCCCTTCCCTGATGGCTGTGATAACGGCCGCAGGTCGGAAGCGCTCGGCCTTCTTCGTCGTGAGCTCAGACTTGCTTGTCAAGTGGAGGGTCCCCTGTCTTGGAGGGCCCTCCCCTCGCTCTCTCCAGGGGGTGGGACCACCCAATCATTGGCATTGATGGAAGCATTTATTGAACCAACCCTGCGGTAATGTGGCCCTAAAGGCCCGTTCACACACGATGCAGCCGAGTACGACCGAGTGAGACAAGACCAGTTTTTAAGCCTCTTGCGACAGCATATGACCAGATGCGCTGCTGCATGGAGCAGGTCCCTACGCTGTCGTAAGAGGCTTAAACACAGTATTTTCTCTCCCTGTCAAACTCTGTTGCACATGTGTGAACGGGCCCTAAACGTCGTCTACATTGCCGCGGAGATGTGGGAACTGTGCTACTAGGTTTGACGTCTCCTTCGAGATCGTTGCCGCTGTTGAGGTAATTGATTATTCCTTGGTACACCTGTTAGTGGGAATTCTTGTGGTCTCGCTTCTCCAATGGCTGTGATAACTACCGTGGGTCGGAACGCTCGGCTCCTCCGCCGTGAGCTCCGACCTGTTCGTGAAGCGGAGGGTCCCCTGTCTTGGATTGCCCTCCCCTCACTCTCTCCCGGGGGGACCACCTTCCGTTCCCCCCGCTCGGATGCGGCTCCACGACCGACAGGCAAGAGCTTTCACCTCGTCTTTTCTCGCTTTCGGGAGCAAGACTTGTCCGGTGACTGCGAAAGAGATAGGACGTGTATCAGCAACCTCTCTGATGCTTTGCCGCCCTTTGGCTCTCCGGAACACTGTGTCTGGCAAGTAAGGCCCTTTTCTTACCTCGCCGGCACAAGGAACATTTTGGAAGGGGACATAGCAGTTCTTTTAAAGAGTGTTTTGATAAATGCTCTTGTACTCTGTCCTTACTCTGGTATGTGTGTCCTCTCTTTCGCTATATTTGAGAGAGTGAGACAAGGTAGTCGATCATTGGCACCGACGGAGGTATTTATCGAACCGACCCGCGGTAATGTAGCCCAAAACGTCGTCTATATTGCCGCGGAGATGTGTGAACCGGGGCTTCTAGGTTTGCATCTCCTTTGAGATTGCCGTCGCTGTTCAGATAACCCTTTGGTTATCTGAACTATCGCTACCTCTGTTAGTAGCTACAAATCTCGCATAAACTGGTGCCCCACATTGGGCACCAGAATATGTGGGATGATCACGGGTAGTAGTAACCGAAGGGTTGAGCGTCAGTCTCAGATCGGGAGATGCCAAGCCTACTCCCACACCTTGCAGCTTTCTCTCGAGAACACCGCTACGGGCGGTGTTCTCAGCCCACTAATTGATTGCTTCCCTAAAAGGAGGAGCACGTACCACAATAGGACCAGGTCCAACGGTGTTTATTAGAACACCAAAGACAGACTGTCCCAAAACCTCCGCGCCGACAAGGTAAGTTGAAAGGCTCCCCTTGTTGTCACCGTCCCAAGAGTGCAGTCCAGAGCGAGCAAAGGAAGACCTTTGCGACACGTCTGATCTCCATCAGATCTGTGGGAGAAGTCGCCCTGTTCCCAAAGTCGGGAATGTGCGTCAACCTCCTCCTCCCGCAGGCATCGTCCTCACCCAAAACAGCTAGGTTCCCGGATGAGCGGGGGACGGAAATAAGTCCCCCAGGAGAAAGTGAAGAGGAGAGCCGCCCAAGCCAGGCGGCTCTGCTATGCTTCACGAACAGGTTGGAGCTCCCGGTAAAGCGTTCCGAACCACGGCCGTTACACCGGCCATCAGGGAAGGGCGACCATACAGTCCCCACAAGCCCTAGGAACACCTCGATTGGTTGGCTGCTGGTCGGTGCTGCTGGTTGCTAAAAAGGGCAACGATGGGCCATCCATGTCACCAAACAATTGGCACAGTTCAGCAAGGCGTTCAGATGTTTGAGCTCGAAATCGGATCCCATGATTGCAGCCACGAACCGTCTCAGAGTTACGAAAAATGTGCGTAAGATGGCTCCACCCGTTCAACCAAACTTGATTGGCATTGAAGTTCTTCGTACACTTCCCCTTGCAGAAGTACTACATGCAGCAGGGCCACGATGAGGACCTGGTCTACCTGGGCTTCTTTCCCTTTGTGGCGACTGTGCTCAGCCTGGGGCTCTCAATCGGTGTGGTCGTTGCTCTGGGTAGTCTTCTTTTCATACAGGTAAGCTCCATCGATCGGTTGTCGCAACCAACGGTACTATTATAGTCACTGACAAGGTGACAACGGCAGTGTGTCTCTTTCAAACACTTGGCTTTCAGCATGCGCTCGTTGCCTTTCGCTGTGCTTCGGCTGCACGTGCACGCTCGAGGGTCACGAGATGCCAAAACATCATCGAAGGTAGAAGCTTTTGCTGGAGGCGGGACAACTGAAATCGCTACCTGCAGTTCTCATCCTGTCGGTGACTGTAGATATTAGTTGCGGTACTATTAAATATACTTGGTTGGGGAACTTCCCGTAGTCTGTACCTGGGGTGGCGTGTGAAGCTGAGTTCCATTTGTTTGCAATGGTGGCGCTGTTCGTGCATCGGGATATTTCTGTCCGCTAGAGAGCTTTCCTGGCAAATTTCAGCAGCTCTACGCTTTAAAATTGAACGAAGTGTACATATATTAGTTTTGTGGAAACTAGGTACCACTTCAGAAGGGTGGAAAATTGGGCTAGCTGGTAGTTATTCATCCTGATTTGAAAGCACACAAAAGACGAGGACAGAGTAAGAAATATGTAAGACGGACAAGCGCTTGTCTGTCGTACGTGGTTGTTACTCTGTCCTCGTCTTTGTGCGCTTTCAAATCGGGATGACAAGGTACCACTTGCTGAATCAACTTTCAGTGTATTGCATTCGACGGGACATGGTTTTTGCTATGAAAGCAGATGGCCACCTGAATCGCGTTTGACACAGGGTGCGGCAATAGTGTAGCGACAAGAGCCATGACAACGGCGATGGAGACACAGCGCTCGTGCGCTTGTGACGGAGCGGCATTCCATCGCACCGTTATGAAGACGCAGTGAGTGCGCGTTCGAGAAAGGGAGCGCACTTCATCGAGCGAGCTCGAGACTTCCGAACGCTATCGGCAGGCGCCGCCGACGTTCCATTTTCACAGTTCGAATTTTCTCTCAAAATGTAAATAAATTGTGAGCGACTGAAAACCCCTTGATACAATATTATGAACTGGCACAGTGGCACGCGTTTGCCAAAGCTGCCTCTCTATTCTGCCATTTTAAATTACATTTCAACCGGTTTATTGCGATATTGAGAACTATTGAGGGCTACATCCGTCTTGGCCCCTGCCTTTCGGATGAATATGATTTTCTTTTTGGCACCCCGCAAGTTGCAGGCTTGCTCAATTTCTTCTTTAGGTTGGTGGAGCGAGTGCAGTTGCTAATTTGTGCAACAATCGATTTGGGAGGAAAAGCAGCACCTCCGTCACTTCAACGGTGTTGCGAGACACAGCTGGCAACAGCTGCAGTACTGCCTTGGTTAGGGTGCACGTCCTTACGAAAAACTTGTTACTCCGCCGCAGATGAAGATCATCGTGAGGAACGAGACGACGATTGAGAACTGGATCGTGTCCAAGGCCCAGATGAGGGAGAGAGACGACGATGAGGTGTTTGTGTACCCCTACAACCTGGGTGTGGCCGAGAATCTCAAGCAGGTCTTTGTGTATCCGCTGAGCGACGGCGTCACGTGGCCCGTCGTGCCAGGCTGCAATCAGTACACGCTTACCGTGAGTATCCCTCTTCTGAAGGAGCTGAATCATGTTAACCAATATTGCATTCTTTCTTTGACATGTGGTTCCAAAGACCTGCATGCAGTTCTTGAGTGTACAGAGTGTAAAGCAACTGGCAATTACCCTTTTTTTCCTTTTTTTTTTTGCGTTTTTGCATACGGGGGTGTAGGAAATAAATACACACTCGCCAGCAAGCTGGCTCACGTTATTGCACGGAACAGCCGAGAACTTGATTTCCTGCTCCTGCTCATTGAAAGTTCAGGTGATGTGAGGTCAATTATTGTTAACGATAATACACGGGCTAACTATGGTGGCAAGCCTATGTCCCGTGCCACATGGCTCGCAAATGCTCACCATTTCGCACGGTCAGTAGCGTCGAAACGGGAACAAATGAAGTGATCGCCACAAAAAATATTTAAAAAATTTAATGCAAACAATACAGGGGAAGGAGTGAGAGATCGCTACTCCCCCTTCATTTTCCAAACAGTTCCAACTCCTCTGTGCATGGTGTAATAATAATTGTACATTGCATGTACAGTAATCCTCGTTATAACAAAATTGCTTTTTTCAACTTATTGCTTTTATTGAAATTCAACGTGGTCCTGACCCAAATGCACACATTTTTAACTGGATTATTCTAAGTGCATTGGCAGCCAACCATGCTTATTACAAAGGCTGGATGTCGAAAGCGTGCAAGCCTACATGGAGGGGCACAAAGACCCTTGCATTTCCTCCCCCTCTCCACCGAGGCAAACGGCAAACTAGGAAAACAGAGTAAACAGGTGACGAAGGGTAGAGCGTGCAGAGCTGGCAAAGCGCCACTTCTGATGCCGATGCACCAACGCGGGCAGGGAGCAGCGGGAGCAGCGTAAACATTCCGACGCCACTCGCGGCACCCGCGGCTCACGCTGCCCAATTGCTGTCGGAATTGGGTCAAGGAAGCGATGGAGCCCGGAGGAGATCATCCCTTTGGAGCCTCCGACATGCGAGCCTGCACGGGCGCATCTGCGGCGTAATACACGCGCACGTGCATTGTATGGGAGATTGAAAGTGTTTACCAAAAGTCACTTGGATCTGCGAGGTTGAGAAAAGTGGCTGGCGCAAGTCTGAAATCGCCAAAGAATTCGACAGTCTGGCATCGGCTGTTCGACACTGTCCACCATTTTGCAGAACAAGCAAGGCATATTGGGGGGTCCGAGAAGTGTCTCATGTAGGAGAAAGAAAGCCCGCGACCCTAAGATGAAAGATCGCCAACCGCTTCGCGCACGTCGGGCTTTCTCTTGCGAGCATGCTTGTCGAGCCTGGGCATGATTTTCATAGCTGCAACAATCTCTACAGGAGTGTGTGAAAACATGTAGGCAAAGCCACCGAGGATAACTTTGATTCATTCGCACTTGTCGATGCGGACATTCCCGTTGTTGCTCCTGCTACGGATGCTGTGATTGTAGACCTTGCGTGCGGCCAAGGTAAACGCGAAGCGACGTCGGAGAGGCACCTTGGGAAACATCCTTAGGCGGTTTGGAAACATGTGGAGTGCAGCAGCGGTGAAAGTGTTCTTGCGATGCCCGGAGCAGTTCGAGGAAAACTGATGCCCGGATGAAATTATCGGCAAACTCCACTTAATTATTTGTTTACTTAGTAAAGCTGCCGCGAGATGTTCATAACCAAGGTTGGTTTGAGCAAATATATGGTCAGAGTGTTCCGCAGTGTTCCCATGCACCTTCAAGGCTGCTGGCAGTTTTTTTTGGCTCTATCACTTTTATCAAATTACCGCTTATATAAAAAAATTTTACCGTCCCGTTGACTTCGTTATAATGAGGAATTACTCTATGTTTTTACAGCCCGAAGTTGGTCAGCCTCAGTGGGCGTCTGGTGTTTCTGCTGTAGATGAGCAATTTGCCAGCGCAGTACAGCCGCTAACCTGAGATCTTTAACACACTCGACTGCCTCATAACCTCCCCCCCCCCTCGGTGTAACCAGGCTCAGTCGGTCAAGGATTGTGCAGACAGAAACAAAACCCCCAAATCTGAATTTAAATGTTTCCAAGCACTTGAGCGGTTATCGATTGCAGCTCCAATGTGTGACTGACTACCGTTATTGGAGCTTCGAAGTCGCTCTTTTCCCAGCTTGGTCGGGCGATCAAGCTAAAAGGCTCGAGAGAAACGCGAGAGTGTGATTACAGTTGACGTCTCGACCGGGGAGTCCTCGTGGCGGATTAGAGATGCAAAGGCTAGGCCCTCCCTCATGCGCAGGTGGAACAGATCCTGCAGAAACAGGACAAGCGACTGCGCACACGACTCTACACAGTGGTGCATCACTACGCGGGAAGCTTCTTCCCCATCACGTACGGCTGCAGAGTCTGCACGTCCACCCCGCTGACGGACGAGCCACGCATCGCGGTGGCTCCCGGTGACAGGGTGCTCGTCACGCGCTGGAAAAAGTGAGTGCCCCTTCTTCCGTCTTGAAGACTGAAAGTGTATGCAATGCGAGCCTCCAGGTACCCGGTGTTTCAGATAAAAAAATTTATTGCACCTCCACGTGGTGAATGATGTTGATTGGGGCGAAGCTCTGGTGGTGCTTGTCTGCGTAGACGCTGAGCCGCAGCATGCGGAGCCTTTCGTTCGTTTTCATCCATGTCAGAAAGAGGTTGTGTGGTATGGAATGTGGTTATATACGCATTTGAGCATTTGACCGCAGCGCCCTCTTGTCTATAAACGATCAGCCAATGCATGCAAAGTTTAACGCGATTATATACGCATTTGACCGCAGCGCGCTCTTCTGTATAGACTTTGAGCGGCTACATGCAATGTTTCATCCATGACATCCCCAGCTCTTGAGTTAGTACCACATCTCAGAGACCCCTACTCGTCCCGCAATCGTGGTTGAGTGGTTAAGGCGAGTGGCGGGCTTGTGTACGATTCGGCGGTGGGGGCAAGGAAGCGTTGCGAGGAAGTGGGGGATTAGCAGTGGTGGCAGTGGTGGGTGATAAGTCAGCTGCGTGGACGTTCTCATGGACGCTGTGGCGCCTAGCGCGTGTGCCTGTATGTGTGTGCGAGGAGGGCTGCTGACGTGGACTGAACAGGAGGAAGCGGCTTGACCTTCGGGACTGTGGATGTCGGTTGGGGCACCGGGGGGCTCGCCTTTTTAAACGAGTGTCTGACAAATAAACCTTCAGCTGTGTTTGAGACGTTGTGTTGTGTTCGTCCCCTTCTGTGTTCCTGAGTCTCGGGTTTTATTACCATGGATTAGAAATCCATTGGGGTCTCCCTGCACAGCTTCAAATCATGTCAACTGCGCAAACAGATTTTTTTTTTTTTTTTTTTGCATTTGAGCACGTCATGGCTAGCCCCTAAAAGCTTCGCCCCTAATCTTTTTTGTTTTGTTTTTTTTTGTTTTTTTTTCACCTTTTTTTTGCCCTGCACCGAGCACACGCCTCGAAATAGCGGCGTGTGTCCGTGCGTTTTGTCTCTTTCTTCTTTCTCGCTTGCGAACGAGCATTGCACCTGCCAAATTGAGACTAGGAATTCATGGATACCGTTTGTGGTATTTCCAGGCACTGGCTCTACGGCGAGCTGGAGAACACCAAGCTGAGCTCAAAGTCACGTGAGTTTCGGATCCGTCTATGACTTGTTTGTTGCCACACAAGATTGTCGGTGTGCAGCCGGGTCTGAAGGCTGGCCTGCAGTTTTTACTCCCCGCTTTCTTCTTTCCCAATGACCGAAGGAGAACAGCCATTGAGTACCCTGAACATGATTTTCTTAGCATCCAAGGTTTGCTTGAGGGGACTGTTGCTCTCCCATTGACAAGTGGAGTGAGGGAGAAAAGATTTTATGCCAGTCTAAAAACACTAGGTATGGACATTGTAATTGTATTTGATTGATGGGGTACAGAGAAACCGGTGACATTCATTTGTATGGCGACCTATAGTACTTTGTTGGTGCTGGTGTTTTGTTCAAAAATACCTTTGGGGAGTTCAGTGAAAACATTAGGGCATCCACGATTTTTGCTTGTCATTGAGCCTACACTTGCTAGGGCAACCAAACACATTCCCTTTCATCCGTCGTCCGCACGTCACGAGAGTTGCCTGCAGCCGCACTGGCATCATTGCAGCAGTTAGTGCAGTGCTCGGCTAATGAATGTAGTGACACATGATGAGCATGTTTAGAGGGTTTGATTATTTGATGTTTTGGTATCAAGATTCCTGTGCAGCCACCTTGATAAGCATTTTCTTTCTGGGAGCACTTGTTTTGGGTCTGGATTGAAATTGAATCAGTTCAAGATCTGGATATTCTTTTTTGTATTAATTCTACTAAAGTGCTATTATTACTAAGCTTGGATATGCCGTATTTGCTTGAGTAATAGTCGCGCTGCTTATGTAGTACAAAGCCTGTGGATCTGCTTTCCCATGGAGTACGGGGATAGCGAATCACCGCTATCGGCAGAAAAATGGCAGCGATTTACAGGGCAGATACAACGTCTCCACACGAAAATGCTATCTGCTCAGATCGCATTCTTACGGAGAATCGTGTTCTCGACCACATTATTCGCTTCATTTTTTATGTAGAACGCAACGATTGGCTGAATGTGTGTTCTGCAGAAAATTTGACGTAAGAGCCTTGCTCATAAGAAGTGTGGCTATTACTCGAGCCAATACGGTAAGCCTAACCCTTATAATTCTTTTTAATGGCCTGACAATGCGTCCATTGGCAGGCGGATGTGCATTATTGACAGAGAGGATTCACACATGGTGCACGACAAAACAATCATCAGGCAGTCTCGAAACTGCCTTTTTAAATTGTTATACTGGGACACAACTTTTCCGACTATGCAGTCGAAGTTATCATCTTCATCATCATCACCTTTTTATTTACCTATGTAGGTGCCCGCATGCTCGGGGGCCATTAAAGGATTTGCATAGAATTGCTAAATAGTGCTCAAAATTAATTCTCGACATTTATCTAGAGAAAAATGACCAGCGTCTACCCTCTCGACTCGCGGTTGGAAAAGGCAACTCCGTGACTTGATACCAATTAGTATATGCCGGCAATGTTCATTGTAGCCATGAACTGGAATGGACAATGCACAGGGCATGTGGTGTGCCCTGGATATCCTTGCAGTATGGCTACTTCCGTCACAGTAGCAATTGTACTTGAAACCCACCCTGAAAGTCCATCAAGGTGTCGGTTGTAATTGATCTCTAGTCGGGCGTTCACAGAGTGCTCGTGTCCATTTTGTGAACTAAATTCGACTATCATCACCCTAGGCTGTGCAAGGGAGAAACTGACCTTACATTGTGACGAAGAAGCTTCAGACTCAGTGGTGTTGTTTGCAAATATACTTGCGTCACTCCTGTGTCAGTATGCTTATGTAAAGTGTACAACATTAAAATCCAATGTCGTTTCACGGACCCCTCAAGTTCCGGTCAAAGCTATATGCATGTGCACTCTTCCTCTTGCAAACTGCATGTGCGCAAAGCTCGTCTGCAGAACTCGGGAATCCGGGTTCAATTCCCACTCCTGCCCATTTCAATCTGGATGAGCGTTGTAGTACAGGCGTGCACTTGTGTATTGAAAGGGGTCATGAAACGCTTTTCCAACTTTTTCCTGTTTAGCTTTCCTCCTCAACTCATAAATTGCGCATTCCACCAAACAGTTCAAGAAGACGAGAAGAGGGGAGGCCCTCTTGCTCGGAATCTGGTTTGTGTACCCGGACAGAGCCATTGTCCCCCTAGAAGATTAGCCCGTCTCTCAAAATTCAGACAAAAGTTGCTTTCCCCAACCCGTTCACCCCGAAGCTGACAGTGCTGTGGAAGCTACGTGCTCGTTGGGCCAGCCACACTTGCCACGTGATCACGCTCCTTCGCGCATACCCACGCGCAGAGAATGAGGTCAGGTGATGAAAGGGAGGCGGCTGATTGGTCTGGCAAGCGCGTAGCTTCCACCACAATGTCAGCTTAGGGGTGAAGGGAATAAGTGAGGTCCGGTTTCGTGTGACGTGCGTTTGGACCCGATGGCGCGCTTTGGGACCGCGGATGTATCACAGTGAAAAGGCAGAGAGGTTACGAAGGGAAGGAGTTGCACGAATTAGTCCGCTGTGTTTTCAAATTTTCGCACTGAAAGTCAGGCTTTTGACTTTCTATCTTTTTTTTTTTTGGCCCACTGAATGATGTGCTTGGCAGTAGTACCGTACTGGCCACTTTTGCTCTATGGCATGCTGTCTAAATATCAAACACCCTACAATTTCCTCTTTACTGAATTGCCAAAGTTGTCATTTCAATGTAAATGGGGCAACCCGCCCTGCACTGCATGTGTGGAGGAGGCTGCAGTACAATGCTGGACAATAGTCACATAATACTGGTGCCTCGATGAATTTTGCTCTGAAAGCTGAAAGACTTTTGGTAGCACTTGCATCGTGCTGGTTTCGGGGTTAAAGGTGTCTACCAACCTGGAAAACAGAAAAAACCGGAAATTGTCGGGGGAATCCAGCGAGTCTGGAAAAGCCGTGGAATTTTTGTACAAATCAGCATCGGTCAGAATACTGAGCTTTCCTTTCTGCAAGCGACGACAGAAGACGTGCATAGTGTGACACAGATTGCAGGTGACTCTGTCGGGGGTGCCGACTCAAACTTCTGCTCGCAAACTGGAGTCTTAGGCGAAACCCAAATCGCCTCCTCTTGAAATGTGCACCGAGACAAATTTCTTTTCTTGCGCTCGTGCTAATATGTTTCCCCTGTGGTTTATTCAAAGCGGGACACTTATTGAGAAGAAAAAATAAATACCAAAGAATAGACCGACAATGTAATGGAGTCCAGTGCTCAGCCACTGTTCTGTTGACCATCAGATATAGTCGTGTGTTCAGATAAAAGCTTCACTTCAGACACGTCTTTTTACCGAAAAATATTTATGAAATGGTCGGGGAAACTTGGAAAAGTCGGGGAATTTGAAAACGTCATTTTGGTAGACAGCCTGGGTAAAGCTGAAGGGACCGAGATCACTTGAAAAGACACTAACACCATGTAAAAGAAAAGAAAAAAAAAAACAATTTTAGCCAGGCGGTTAACATGGTGTCAGAAGACTACTCATTCAATATTTTGCTACAGCATCATGTATATTTTTAATAAGGTAAAAAAAAAAAACGAAACTGCTTCGAAACTGGACTGGGGTGGAAGAAGAAATATAGAGGAGGAGAGCATTGCCAAAAATCACGTGGCTGTGCAACTTTTTTTTTTTTTTAATCAACGTATTTGCAGTTTTTAGAAGCCACAAAAAATGGGCACCATATCTCTGTTTCTATTTTTAATATTGAGTGTGTGTTTTCGATGACCCAGGACTTTGATTATACTTGGTAGTTGTGTCTAAACCATAGAAAACGGCATATGACCACAGAGAAAAGTGAGTGTGACTCAAACCGGCCAGTTCTCGAGCGGCAGTTTTCGGGCGCAAAGAAAACAAATTTTGAGCCGTAAATTATGTTTTGGGTGGTTGGGCTCTCGTGTGTCATGTACAAATAAAAACTTTGGCGAGCATAAATACCCTGCCAGTTCCCTTAAGCAAAGGAATTGCCTTTACTTTTGCAAGGTTTCTGCAGACAGCATTCGACCAGCACTCACTGGCACATTCGATTGCATAATGCCACACTGAATGGTGTGCTAATGCCATCAGCCAACACCTCCCAGAGAATGAGGCCGCAGTCCTGGATCTTCTACGGCTAGCATGGGGTGCAGATTGGACACTGCATCGGCGTTCAGCTCGGACACCAGTCCCAACTGAACGCTGACGCAGATTGTCAATCTATGCCCTGTGCCGGGGTGTAGAAAATCAGCACTTCGCTACCTATTGGGCATTGCATAATCTTGGCATTACATGTTCTATGGACCAGTTGTTTAGCAGCCTCGACGCACTAGCCAACAGAGCAGACAGAAATGAATGCCATTTACCAGAGCTGCAGTGCAGCCACCCTGCAGTAATCTCCGAGGGTCAGAGCCCGAAAACTCACCCGAACACGTGCCTCTCGTGTGTCTCGCAGTGAGGAGAGCCAAGGGCTGGTTTCCACGGCAGTGTGCCATAGAGGTGTCCACCAGCAGGGGCAGCCGGAGCCTCTCGGAATCGTTGACGAGCGTTTCGCAGCGCAAGAAGACCAAGTGAACGTGTGCGGTCCGATTGTCTGTGATATTGAAATCCTGCTCGCGACCAGAGTGTGCATAGGAGCACCCACGATTATTTTTCTACTCAACATTGTGCCACCGCTAGCTGTCTCGTAAATATAACTCGTGAGAAAGAGAAGACTGTTTTGTCCTCTTTAATTGGGCAAGTCACATCCTTGATCCATTTTGTTTGTGTGGTGCCCGACTCCGATTCCGCTCCTTCGAAAGGTTGGCTGCTGTGTGATCTCTTGAGGTGTATAAATCTGTTAATATTACGGTTATTTATTTGTAATTACTTATATTTATGCCGGTCACGAACGGCTTAACAAATGCAGGGCGTGGCTCATTATGGTCCTGCACCTCGGTTTCGTGATTCATTCTTTGGCGTTCTTATTGGCTAATAATGCTGCGACCTCATTGGCTGCAGACCGATAATAAGATGGCCGGGACTTACCACACCTGCGGTTGTTAACTTGCCAGTGACTCTAGTACTGAAAGTCTGGCTCCTTGCTGAGCGTAAAGGTTTGGAAATGGTTCCAGTCACACGCACGACAGCTCTATAGATACCACGACAACTCCTTCGGGGTCCAGCTTGGAACATTTCCAGCTGTGCAAGTGGGCTTACTGCACATACTGAGGATTGTAAGCAGTTTCTCAGGGCAAGTGCTTGAATAACTGAAGGCTTACATTTCAGGTCTTTTGGCGACATACAAAGAGCAGCTTGATGACTGAAAGATTTTGTTGTGTATACATAGCTTGCGCCGACGTCACTTGGCCAGACATGATGGGGAAAGGGTGCGAGAGGGCAGCTTCCGCTGCGTTAACGAGGCACTTCTGGCCACCAGAAAGAGGGATGGACTGACGTCACATCAGACTTGTACATAATCCGTTACAAGTAACGAAATTACTTGTAATTCCTTACGTTTATCGGTAATTTTTATGGGAATAATTACATATTTCAGGAAGTAATCAGTAAACTAATTTCCTTACTTTTTTTACTTAAGGGGATGATTGTAATCCGTTGCATTCTTGTTTTCATTTCTGGGGGAAAAATGCGGGAACTTTGAATATTGACAAAACAAAAAATTGTAAAAAATATATTTTTTTTGTAAGGGCAAGTTTTAATGGAATCACAGTGTCACTTGCATTTACAAAATGCAAGGACTGGCATTCTTTAGATGCTCAAAGCCTTTCTTCACATCACCTAAAACCTTGACTCAAATATTTATTTTTGGTGGTTTGGCTGTTTGCAAATCATAACTCGTCAGCTTGCTCGCCCACAACGAAGTGGGAAGCATACTGATACAAAGAACCGGACTCTCCGTGCAAAACAATATTAGGTAAACTCCCAAGTTAAAAGTGTTTCCTTCCAACAAAAAACAAATACAAAAAAACGTCAAAGTCCAGTGCGGGGGACATCTTCACATAAAAAGGAGGCAAGATTTCCGATGAGACTTTTGAGAGCCAGATGATATTCAAGGTCCCAAAAGCGTGAGTTGCAGCAACAATAAACACTTCCATAACACTTGTCTTGCTTCTTACCCTAGGGCAGTAAGGTTAAAAGTAACGGTCACTTACTTTTATGGAAGTGTAACTGTAATTGGTTACGTCTAGCCATGGGTAATTGTAAATTTAATTCCTTAATTTTTTTTTTTAGTAACATGTACAAGTCTGCGTCATGTGCATGCTATGTATTGGGAGGGTACATGAGCTAAGTTAATTTTGGAGTCGCATAGCTCTTGGAGGAGCAATCCTCTTCTCTCTAATTTTGTCTCGTTTGATTTACTGTGGGAAAATAGATACCTCCCTTGTAAGAAAGTTCAAAAATTATTCAGCCCTCACTTTTAAGGAATGATTCAATGCTGGGAAAACTAATAAACGTTTATGAAATCTAGTCACTTTTCTCCACAGAAAGATTTCCCATAATGAAAGTTGGGGAGTTGTGAGAATCGAAAAGTAGTCGCAGAGAATGCATTACATGCTGGCAGCTAATGCACCCACTTATATTTGGTTGTGTGTGCATCCATTCTGTTCCTACATTTCGATTACTATTATGAAAGTGCATTCCATTGGTACGTACATGTCATTCATCCCACAGGTATAAATTATATAGGATCTGTGCTAGAAGTATATTAATTCACCATTTGCAGGAAAATTGTTTATGTAGGTGTGTTGTGTGGAATACATACGGAAAGTTTGTAAAAATACTTTTGGCCACTGTATTGGAGTGGTTGAAAAGGAGAGTTCACATTTAAAACACAGCCGTTGCACGAACAAATGTGATGCACAATGTTAGGTGAAATCTTTTCATGTGATATGCATACTGCGACAGACTATTACAGCACTCTATGAGCTAGTTGGTTATGTGCACTAGTGAGGTACTCTCAGCAAAGCTGACTGAGCAAGTTCAACATTGTGCTTATCAATATGTTAATTGCTTTGACATGTACTTAGCCACTTGTACAAAATGTGAGCAACTAGTAACAATTGACTGTCTGCAAGTTTTCATATTGCCTTAAAGGGGCCCTGCAACAACTTTTTGACTGGTTTTTAATTTGCACCGAACCTAAGCGCACTGAACGTAGTAACTTAATGAAACTTTTCTTTTCGCAAAATTCGCTTTATTTTAAAAGTTATAGGCAAATTAGAATTACAAAAACAAGCAAAAAATAACCGCCTTCATGACGTCGTAGGTCCTGGCTTGAGTGGCCGTGAACTAGAGGAGGGATAGTGAGCTCATCGACCGTTCAAGGCTGCCGCACTCCGTGTCGACGCCTCCAGAGGGCGCCACTAAACCGTGTGTTGGATAGGCTGTATGAAGCTGGCGGCGAGGGCGGCTCGCATTGCATTTGCTGCGCGATTAAAGACTATTTCGGGATAACACTTCATTGGCCACAAACGACAGCAAACACGGGGTAAAGATCAGTACAGAACGGGCGCCACTTCGCGCTGCCATACCGCCAAATGGCCTTTCTACGCTCCGGGACCTTTCTACGCTCGCCGTTCGTCGACGCCTCATCCCACTAGCCCTTTCTAATATGCGCCGTTTTTCCGCCGCTTGGTGGCGGGTATGTCGACGGGTCATTTCTTGTTTCCGTACTTTATAAACTGCATTTGTTTCTTTTCTGATCTAAAATACTGAACAAAAACTACTTTCATACATAATTGAAATGGTTCGCGACACTTATATTTTGTATCTCGACTTAAAAAAACCTTTTAGCGGCTCTGACCAGTAGTAAGGCCAGGACCTAACACGTCACATTTTGCGCGCTTTCGGTACCGCGGGTCGCCCTCGTCGGTGGAGGAGGTTGCCGCGTCGTCTGGTTAAAATCTGACGCACTGATATTTAGTTACTCTCTCCGTGCCCGCTGGCTTGCCCGAACTCAAGAGACGTGGAAACCGCAAAAAAGGTAGACGCTTAAATATGATTGCAGGGCCCCTTTAATGCAGTTCATGCTCATTGCATTTGTTTACATTTGCCATGAAATTATAAATTGCATATATATTCCCCTTCCCATTCATCCAAGCTGTGTTTGTTTTAGTGTTCTACAATGTTACATGAAGTATTTTTATATGGAACAATGTCTAGTAGTCGGATAGACCTTATAGTTCCAAGAGTTGTTATCAAGTATAATGGCTTGCAGAACGCATGGTGTACGTACACCTCAGAGTCACAAAATTACCCTCTTACCTTTGCAAACACATTACGACTGATCTAAATGAAGCCTGCCAAATGTTGCTTCGGGGATATGCCTTGCATTGAAAGTGAGCCATTTTTGTAAAACAAGTTCCAGTACTAGAAGGTGGCATGGACTGTCGGTGCACTTCAGAAAGAGCAGTTTTTGGGTGTTTGTTCCTCGAGTGCAACTCTGTACGCCATTATACAAATGTTGCATGCCTTTTTTCTACTTCCTGTTCCTAGCGGAGCAGAGTTGTGTGTCACCCCAGAGGAATGTTGGCCTCCAAGACTCGAATAATGTACGCTTAAAAGGTGCCCAGAACCAAGGAAAGAGGACAGCGAGAAACGATGGCTGAAGGCCATTTCACGTGACTCGATTTTCCTCAGAAACACTGCATCACAACCCCCAGGCATTTTCAGCATTGGCATCGAAGAAGGCTTACGATTGCACCACAATAAACGGCTTTCATGGTCGCACATTTCTGCCATGGACCGATAAATTGGGATGCCATGTCAACATTATGTGCACAGGAAGCTGTGCCCCTCTGTTGTTTTTAATTTTGTTTTCTAATCACTGTAGGCAAACTTTTAATAAAGAAGAAAGAAAAAAAAAGCTATAATTTGCAAGGAACAACAAAACATTGTAGTTATGGTGGTCGATGAAACATTCTATTCATCGCATCTATTGCCTAGATTTGAGGTATCCCGGAAAAATTATCAGAGTGCAAGCATACCAGGCTTTTCCAGGGGCTTATGCGGAGCGCAAGTTCAGTTGCTTATTGCACAGGGGTTGCAATGATGTCTGAATGCCAAGCTCTTATTGGCTGATTGAAAAAAAATGGTGGCTTGACCTCAAGGCATCTGGCATTGATGTCTACCCACAATCCTTTCAATCAAAGTTGATCAGAGCTCGGCGTTGTTCTGACGTCACCGCAACTCCTGAGCAAGAAGCAGACGACTTGTTCTCTGGATAGTTATGTCAACGCTACACTTGAACTGATTGAGTGTATTGCCACTATAGTAACGGGCATTGACAGTGCTACTTGCAAAGCATCTCCCTCCTCCAAGGGATACTGTGTTTCCAGGAACTTCTTTCCGGTGGCACTGTGCAGGCAACACAGCATGGGCTGGCACTGTTCACCGTAAAATCCCGAGATAGCCCACCTAACATCAAGAGGAAATCGGCTGAAAATATGGAGTGCAGTGGCATCACTAGGGTCAGTGGCACCCGAGGCGGTAGCCCTCCGCGGCACCCCCCCACCCCCCACAGTCTCTTGGCCCGCCACGACACCCACCCGAGCGCTGCACCGGGGCAGTCTCCCCCCCCCCCCTCCCCGCACCCCCTTGTGATGTTACTGATGGAGTAAGGTTTTCGATGTACAATCAAGAAAAGTTAAAAAGAATTGCTATTTTTAGGTCATGTCCCTTCCAAGCTTATTATGGTGGTGAGGGGCAATGAAGCAAAGGTGACTGTACTTCCCAGTCAGCAACGTTCACTTATATCCTGCCATAGCGGACTAGCCGCATTTACGTCAAGGCCATCATTGATCCCAACACTACTATTACTAGGAGCGGGCTATCTTTCAATGTTTAAAAAAATATAACGAATTAAGCCAAAAATAGGGGTGGGCTATTTTTTGGGGGTGGAGCATCTCTCAAGACTCTATGCTACATTTATGCTATATGACACATGCTCTGAGCACAAAGACCTTGGGCTGTAACGTTTATGACAGCAAAAAATAGCTTTATTTGAGAGAACATTTTGCTGATGACCTTTCATTTTCATTCCACAGCTGAATGCTTCTAGACCATTTATTTCGAGACAAAAATGCCAGCAATCCACTTGCGGATCTGAATGGTAGTAACCTGCTGTGTGCCAAGCAAACTACAGTTAAAAAGCTGCACAGTGTCATGACCTCGAGGCCTAGTGAATAAAGCCAATTGAGCAGGACTGGTGGCTGGCAGGAATTGCTTTTAACAATAGTAAACTGCACCTACAGCTTGGTTCATGCGCAATTGCAAAATGCCACAACGAGAAAAACACAAATATCCGATGCTTCGCTAGACTAGTGAACATAGTTTTTGACGACAGCAACCGATCAATTTTCTTTTCGAGTAAGGGAAGGTAAACGAATAGACTTAATTCAGACAGCATAATAAGGCCTCACCAAAAACAAGCGACTGAAAAATACTTGACGTTCCTCAACTTTTCTTCAAAGCACTCGTGCACTAATGCTGTTGGAGGGAAGGACACTAATAATTTATTTTCCTTCGAACTCATTTGAGCTTTACACCCACAGGTAGCTTCCCTATAGTTTGCACTTTTTGTTTCCTCTTTGCCAGCAGTTGTGCAAACAGCTTGCACTAACAGTGCGTCCCTACTTTGAGATATGCTTGCCGTCGACTGAACAATCGTCAGCTCGTTGAATAATCGCCAATGATTGAACAATTATCGGACAGGTCTTGCTATTAAACCCGGCAGCTCTTCACACCGACGTATACGAGGTCGGTGCCGTGCCCTGCTCGGAGCTTGGTGCATCCAGGAAGTCCAAGTATTCCTTGCCAATGGTGAGTAAGCACGCCGACGTGGAGACGGCAAAGATGGAGCGCACCAGGTGGGACTGTGGAAGCAGCGACTTGGTCACTGCCCAGAGAAGCACAGAGCCAAAGTTGAAGAGGACGGCCTGGTAGGCGCTGTACATGACGCGGTGGTACGGCTGTGCCTTCCTCATGTGGGGCCTGAAGTAGGCGTACAGCCCTGTGCCGACGTGGGAGTTGAACAGCAGGCAGTTGGCCACCATCACGCTCTGGTCTGGATATAACCTGGACGTGGGAAACACGATAAGTGGGCAAACATGGCCTCTTCTTTTTCAGTTTTTGGAGAAATGAGAATAGTTATGGCTGCAGGAGAAATGAGAATAGTTATGGCAGTTAAAATTTATCTTGGCCTGAAGGTATGAACCCCATGTGAACAACATGACATGTAATCGAGATGCTGCATAGCAACTTGAAACCTGCAGCATCATTCCACGTTTTCAGCATGGAAAGCTGGGAGTGCATCCCTGCTGACTCAACAAATAGTAAGAAAACAACTAATTTGAGGAAAAGGGCTCATCAAAATATGCTTGTGTTGTTTCTTATATTATGTGTTTATCCTTTCTTATTGTTCAATGAATCGTCACCTTATATTTCAAGTGCAATCTTAGCCTGAGGAAGTCGGGTCGAGTACTTTGTCATAAACAGCGAAGAACTACCTATGCATGTTTAAAGCAACTTATACAAGCTCCGAGAAAAACTTAAGGGCAAACATGGAGAGTTTGAACGATACATATGCTGATCCTGGCGCTTAGATGACTTGGACGAGCATTACTGGAAGCGCTCATTTAAACGTGTAAAGGTTACCGCACCGAGACCTGACACTTCTCTGGTTGTCAGTTATGTGTTGCAGTTGCTTATATCAACAGTAAGCTAGCAACACAGGTGCCTTTAGGCGACTGTCCTGGCTAAATTTGGACCGAGATGAGTTCGTCGCAAATATCGCCGTGAAACACCCACAAGGAAGATGGTGAGCAGAGTTGAGACTGCTTTCTCCGCAATCCGAGTCAATACATCGTAAAACTTACGTTAAAAAAAGAAAAAGATGAGAAACTAGTACGCGGAATTAGTGCAAAAGCCTCTGGCGGTAACCAAAGCCAAGGCTTTATCGAATGTCGACCACCGGCATTGCATAGAATAGGTCGTCGGGGGCTCAAGCCCTCGAGTCTGAACCTCTCGCCGGTCGTACGCTGCGACGTAGGTAGTTGCCGGTTAGCAGTCCAAGAATAGCTCTTTAATTTGAGGACGGTTAGAGCACGTGAATTAACTCACCTTGAGAGAAATTCTGGTATAAAAACGGTGACCGAAAACGTGCAGTAGCTGACTGCACCCGCGATCGGCAGGTAGATCCTGTAGATGTTGTCTGCTGTGAACGGTGGTAAACGTGATATCCAGTTACGGAAACTGAACCCCTCTTCGTGCTCTCCTTCGCTCGGCGATGGCATGATTAACTAGGAGGATTAAACGAGACTTAACGCAGTTTTAACGCCAAGTGACGACGTTTATGGCAGCGTCAAGGTTAGTTGGCACGCCCGTGCTCTCTCGATTTCTTGGATAAACGACAGGTTGCGCCATCTGGCACTCTGTATGCTTGAGCAGAGCTAGTTTCGGTTTAGGAGAGCCTAGGCCTAGGAGAGCCCATTTGGATCCACTTTGGCTTAATCTTTGGCTCAATTCCTCAAGTAGTTTCGGTTTTGTTTTTCGTGGTAAATGACGTGCGCCCGAAACGTCGCTTATTTTCCTTTCCCCTTCCTTTTGCACGTCTCTCACGCCTTTAGTTTTGTGCCCGACAAACGCGGGGAGACATTGAATTCCTGGGTCAGGACGATCAGCGTTGTGCGGAATTTCTCGCCAACTGTAGGTTAACATTTCTTTGCACGGTATTGTATCATAGCAAGGACAATATTTACAAGATACAACCTTTTTGTGTTTGTCCTAGTTCCTTGTGCATGCATGGTGAAAAAGTTGGGCTAGGATACCTCCTGGATAGTTGATCGTGTTGGTGACGAGAATACGAACACTAAATTGTGTTCTATGTACCCTTTCGTGTTCGCAGCCCTGCAAACCGTTTTCGTCAGAAGTCACAGTAAACGTCGAGGCAGAGGCGATTGTGGATGTTGATACAAATTTTAAATAAACAGGATAACAAGTTGATATCCCTCGTCACTATTTTTCTTTTTGACGTATTGACACAACGCAACGCGTCGCAGCGGAACGCAAATAAATAAATAAATAAATAAATAACAGTTGGTCAGACTCTAGCGTAAATGACTGCATTTGTTTCACTAGTGACTTTTCATTTATTTATTTATTTATTATCACGGAAAGGATGCATTGTTTTTTAGGTCTTGATGATTCCGGACAGTGGTTCCGGAGTTATGTTCGTCGTGCCCATTATGTTGATTAGAGTTATTCCCACCGCGTCATCTCCGCCTCTGAGCGCACGTATGTATATCTGCGCCCGTGCTTCTGAGTGTGTTTTTAAAATTTTATTTATAATAATTAGGCTGCTAGCCAATCGATCAAAAATGACAAATGTAAACGATTAGTCATACGAAGAGTTCACCAAGCAACACAGCCTAATCGATCTGCACTTTCGACATCCCGCTCGATCCATTGTGGACACGTGTTCTTTGTGCTTTGCCGCAGCCATGCACTCCAGGCCCGAGGTGGGTCGAGTGGAGATCAAGCGGTTTCCGACGTTGAAACCCACGAGTTACGCGCACGACGTCTGAGCGCGATGGAAGGTCCACGAGGGCCGTTCCTGGTAGACGCGTACACAAACGGAGAGGCATGCACCCTCGCTTGCACCTGCGAGTTGCAAGCAAGGCCTCCGGAGTCTTCCTTTGCCAGCCGCCGCGTGTGTGCTGCTGCGGGCAGGAGGGCATTTGTTGATGGTCTTTTGCTTCATCCTTGGCTCCCGAGAGCGCGGGCGTCGGCCGGTCACGACTTTGGGCGCAGGTGCTGAGGGACGGCCGATCCGGAGTCTGTATCTCACGCGCTGCCTGCCTCCGAGGCCCAGTGTTCGGCTGCTCAAAAATTCTAAACTCGACTCTTTTTTATTATTATTTTTTATTTCTTTTTATGGAAGATTTTGAAGACATTGGAGTACTTTGATCACTGAAGTCTGGTCACTAAAAAAGAAAGAGAAAACGTGGGCATTGAATTTTGTATCTGCGTTCAGAAAGGCCATGCGCCGTCCATTGAAAACGCTTAGATTTCTGCATTTCGCAAGTTGCGTGCTATTGTTCTCAAAGCGCGTCCCGTTGGTAGCCTGCGAGAAAACAGGTAGCCAAAGAGGGACTTACCGGCATGCCATCGATGGCGAGACGTGCTCTGACTTTGTGTGACGTGCTTGCCACTCTCATTTCTTTGATATTTAGCTTTACGGGCTTCCTTCTCTTCATGACGCGCGCTTTAGGATATGGAGCAGCTCACCATTTGGTTAAACAGTCTATTGCGCCGTGCACCGCGCCGTTCACAAAAATCTCAATTTTTTTTTAATGATTGCGGTTGCTTCAGACAGACGCGTGGGAAGAGTTTGACAGCTTGGGAGCGGAGGGAGTGGGAGGGGCGTTAGGAGATCGTTGCGCGGGTATGAGCAGAGAAGAAAGGGACTCCACAACATGCGTAGCTGTGGCTACCTCAGGATGAGAGTAGACGAGCAAACTCTCTCAACTTGGTCCCACGTGACCTGACCTTCGTTCACTCTCATAGATTCAAAGGTCATGTTTGTTCGATGACCTCCAATTATTACGAAAAACAGTTCGTGGGAGTGGGAACGTAACCGCCCCTTCCGTTCCCTAACCTTTCTCCGGCCTGACACCACTGATTTTATTCAGGATATTAAAACATCCTCGATAAGCGACAGAAAAAAGCGCATAGGGCCTTTGTGGCTCGGTCACAAACTTCCTTCACCAGGCACGCTTCCCTGCACCACATACTGGTGCAGAGCCTACGCCGTTGCTACGAATGAAAAGTCTACGGAATGAAAAGGAAGCCAGTCCAATTGAAGGCTACTCTAATAGAGAAAGCTCACGCATCACTGCGGAGAGAGATATTGTCCAAGACGTGTAGTTTAGGTGTCTGAGGTCTTCCTTGCGGGACGGTCATGCAAAAACTCTCTGCAGACATGCTCAAAGAGTATATATCTTTGAGGCAAACATGATTCGAAGATGCTTCGAGGCGTCTCCGCTGATAATTCCTGTCATCGCGTCTGCGGCGAACGCCCTGTCCTTATGTGACGGCGGATTTAACAAGGAACTGCGAATTGAACTCATGGCAAGCCGAGTTAAATAAAAGACGCATAAGCAAAAAAAAAAGAAAACGCGGATATTGATTGAATTTTAAAGTAAAATCGTTTCTTGCAATTTTTGATAAACCAGGGTATTTGCTTAACGTAAATAGAAAATATGGTTTTTGTTAAAAGCCAACCTGTAATTCCTTTGCAAAAACACACAAAAACAAAACGTGGATTTTTTTATGTTTTAAAATGTGTACGATATATGGGTGGTTTTTCGCCGCGCGTGTATTCCCGCCTTTATGCTTAGAATGATGCAAACATATATCAGGTTGCCGTCGGGAATGTGTACATCTGGCCCGGAGCCACCTTGAATGAAAACAAATATATTTCCACCTTTGACTAGAGTAATGTCTCTGACCGGATATCCGGTTTGATGAAGAAGAGGCTCCATCCAGTGGCGTAAACAGTCACCTTTTGATTGATGGGGTGTTTATGTGGTTATGTGGGTCAGGGTCGGCCCTACACAATCCAGAGCTCTGTCTGTCTATGCTAGATCACAAACTCAACGATATAACACAATCGGTCGCTGATTGGCTGCCTTTTGGTCACGTGATGTGACGTTGCGATTTAGTTTTCCCCTACAGATTCCGATGGAGTTCGAGCTATGCTGGGCGGACTCGGGCCGTGGCGACGCCATCTTTGGGCGAGGCGTAGCGGTGACTCCGTTGCTCACAACCCGGCCGTAAAATTAAAAAAAAAAAAAAGGATTACGATTTTGGCGGCAACGCGTTGCCATCATGCTGCTCGTACAAACAGCGTTGCGAAAGGAAAGAAGCTTCTTGCCATCCCGACAGGAAAAGAAAATCTTCAGCGACAAAGATTTTCCACCGGATCGAAACTTTTCCACCGGATCGGTCAGTAAACTTTTGACTGCCTCGGAGGGAAACTTTGCGAGGTAAGTCATTGTAACGCTCAGATTCGTATTACCCGTCTCTTTCGGTCTCGCCAATGAAGATCGCCTAATACGATCATGAGACAAGAACAGTATGATGTATGACGACATCCTGAACAAAAAGGGTTGTTTGGCTGTGCTTGGGATTGCTTTTTATGTAGGAGGTTGTATATGGTGCGAAATGTGCAGTAGTTATGTTGTTACGAATGTCTTTGTAGTTGAACAGGAGCGTTTCTTGAAAAGGCGACAAGTCCAAATAGTGTGATGTGCAATATTTTGCCTCGCAGCAATAAATAATTTGCTGTCTTCATCTTTGTATGTGATTTGTACTGTGATAAATAATAAAATATCATTTATTGACAATAAAAAAAAAAAACTGCTCGTGTCTTTTTGAAGGCTTTGCTGAAGGATCTCTCTCTCCTCATTTGTAACTCTCGCAGTAGGGCACGCCCGCGGGTGGGCGGCAAGTCTACGCTTTGCAAGTGAACTCAAGGGCGTACCTTACGCGTGAGAACGTCAGAAATATATCTAGAACCACAGTAAGGATGATAGACGGCCTCGCTAATAAATGGAATAAATGAGGAACGCGCTGGCAAGGCCACCGAGCAAGCGCTACATATACAGGGTGTTTCACGAAAGGTGGACAAATTCGATTTTGCGAAAACTACTCGTCGCAGCGAAAAAGGCTTGTGGGGTTTTGGTCCTGGGCCAGGGGCCCATTTAGGAAAATTATTAAAGTCCGGTATAATTAGGTTGCTAATTATTTTTGCGTAATTAACTTTTTTAATATTGTGTTTAAGGGCATGGTTTCAATTAGAAAATTGCTCAGCATCAGCGAAAAATACTAAGTCAACGAATTGCAGAACGATAGAAAGCACGCTAAGCATTTCTCGGCTTTCTGAAAAGCCGCACAAATTCGACGGGTTTTTAAGTTTCGGTTTGCCATCGGAGCGCATCTCGGCCCCGCCGGCACTGCGCCCCGTGGAGAGATAGTGCAACCAGACTCTGGTACGTCGCGCGATGACAGCGCAGCAGAGGTTGGTTGCACTATCTCCACGGGGCGCGGTGCAGCCGGGGTCGAGATGCGCTTCGATAGAAAACCGAAACTTAAAAAGCACTCGAATTTGTGCGGTTTTTCAGAAAGCCGTAAAATGCTTTGCGTGCCTTCTCTCGTTCTGCAATTTGTTGATTTAGTGTTTTTCGATGATGCTGAGCAATTTTCTAATTTAAACCATGCCCTTAAACACAATATTAAAAAAGTTAATTACGCAAAAAATAATTATTAACTTAATTATCCCGGACTTTAATAATTTTCCTAAATGGGCCCCTGGACCAGGACCGAAACGCCACAGCCTTTTTTCGTTGCGATGAGTAGTTTTCGCAGGAGCGATTTGGCCTGCGTTCTCTAAAACACCCTATATATATATATATATATATATATATATATATATATATATATATATATATATATATATATATATATATATATATATATATATATATGAGAGAGAGAGAGAGAGAGAGAGAGAGAAATGTAGCGCAGGATGACGAAAAGTATATACGGAAGAAGACACACTTGAGACGGTAATTGTTGGAGTTTTTAAAACATATTATTAGTCAAGTTGGTCGACGTTTCGGCCTGAGTCAGACCTTTTCAGAGAAAGGTCTGACTCCAGGCCGAAACGTCGACCAACTTTACCAATAACATGTTTTAAAACTCCAACATTACCGTCTCAAGTGTGTCTTCTTCCGTATATACTTTTCGTCATCCTGCGCTACGTTTCTCTTTCTCTCTCTCTCTATACTATATATATATATATATACACGGAAGAAAACGCACTTGGGACGGTTGTTGGAGTTTTAAAACATATTATTAGTCAAGTTGGTCGACGTTTCGGCCTGAGTCAGACCTTTTCAGAGAAGGTCTGACTCAGGCCGAAACGTCGACCAACTTTACCAATAATATGTTTTAAAAACTCCAACAATTACCGTCTCAAGTGTGTTCTTCTTTCCGTGCTATATATACTATATATATATATATATATATATATATATATATATATATATATATATATATATATATATATATATATATATATATATATATATATATATATATATATATATACACGGAGGGAAACACGCTTGGGACGGTTGTTGGAGTTTGATAACATAGTTATATGGTCACGATTGGTCGACGTTTCGGCCTGAGTCAGACCTTTTCAGAGAAAGGTCTGACTCAGTGCGCGATCGTGCTGACTTGTAGCCAGGTAATATTATCATATTAGTATATACTCCGTATATATATATATATATATATATATATATATATATATATATATATATATAGAGAGATGAGAGAGAGAAAGAAACGTAGCGCATATGACTGGTATATACGGAGAAGACACACTTGAGACGCGTAAATGGCAGTTATTAAAACATATTATTGGTCGCATGTGCGTCGACGTTCGGCTGAGTCAGACATTTTCAGAGAAAGGTCTGACTCAGTAAAGTACATATCATAATATGTTTTAAATACTCCAACATATTACCACTATATAGTGTGTATTTCTATCCGTGTATATATATATATATATATATATATATATATATTATATTTTTTTTTTTTAATTGAGGGGAAACAAGTGAGTTGATTTGATGGATAGTTAAATGCACGAGGCGCGTAAATAGCAGATATCGCATATTACTTGTGCGCATGTGCGCAGTGGCAGGTAGTATTCGACATTTATAAAATCTGTATGAAGAAAACCAAGTTTTTTGGTTTGGCAAAACGATCGGTAATGTATGATTACCGAAAAGTCCTGGTTTTGAATGTGTTGTGGTGTCTTTTATTTGCCTAACTCGAGTGACGCCGAGTCTGCAAATGCACTTCGTCCAAGAGAGTAGAAACTTTTAGTAGGGCGTACGCTTTGGATTGCAAGCCTTGCAAACGCGTAATTTCGTTTTTTTTAAATATATATGTTGTGATAATTGTAGGTACTGATTCAGAAGGTAGGGCATTATCTTGTAAACGTCTAGTTTTTGGCACATGCAGCACAGACTACCGCATCCTGTTATGCACCTTGTGATGTACAAACAATGACATCTCAAGAAAAATAACTTTGGTTTATTTATAAATTCCAAACTAGCTCCATCCTGGTTTATTCGGTATTTCAACTTCCAACCTGGTTTATTTAAAGGTTCCAAGCCTTGAATATTTAGATTAGACGCGAAGTACTTTCGGGATGCAGTAGCTTCGGGCAGTTTCTATCGTTACGCTACCCTGTCTGTCGTAATCATGCCTATGTTGACCAGAAATGGCCGTACAAACTTCTCTGTTGCTATCATAGGAGTGTCAAGCGCCATTCACACTCTTGCGACCGAGTTCGACCGAGAGAGACAAAACCGGTTTTTAAGCCTCTTGCGATCTCTTAGGACCAGCTCCGCTGCAGCCGAGCTGGTCCTAAGAGATCGTAAGAGGTCGAACTCGGTCGCAAGAGTGTGAACGGGCCTTTAGTCTCATGGTCATCTCTTCTTGGGCACGCTAGAAGGGGTACTTCTCTAAATACGGCAAAATCAGTGCTGTTAACTTTTTGAGCACTCTGTGCTTTCTAATATGTGGAACATCAAAGTAAATAGCTTCTTTGACAGTTACCAGCACTACCACAGGTGACGAGCGTGTTGGCAAATACTGACGTTGGTCGTCTGCAAGCCTCTCTGCCTTTCTTTCTCCCCACGCGAAAACGCTGGGCATGCGCACTTGCGACCAATCGGTGCGGGAGTTGTCCGTCATTCAATAGACCGATCTCACCAAGCGTTCGGCGCATGCGTGACGCCGCCATAACTTTAGTTCGCAGGAGGCAGGCAGCAGTGCACAAGACGGCTCGTGCCGCCTCATGCTCCACACGCGCAGAGCTCCAGCGAGGTTGTCACACGTGCAGAAAGACTAAAGCTCCTCGATGCATTGCGGCAGCGGTGGCGTAGTCAAACTGGCTGAAAAAATTGGGTTGTGGGGATATTTATACAGCGTGTAGTTGGTCAGCCATTTAAAGTTGCGACGAGTCACTCGCTGTAGATGAGCAATTTAGCCAGTGCGGTACAAGTTACAACCGCTAGCCTGGGGTCTTCCGCACGCCGGTACGATGCTCATCCATCAAACTGGCTGGTGAGATCGGTCTATTGCAAACGCTCCCCATGGTTTGAAAGGGACGTCCCTCGTATACAATCGGCCAATGCAGCAATCTGATTGGCTCCAGAGAGATAACGAGATGCTCGCCACACCCCACGTTTCTTAAGCTGTCGGTGATTATAAGCGTCGCAACAACTCAGCTTCGTCTTTCGAGGAAAAAGGATGTAAGTGGACGATCTATGGCGGAACGTGATGCAATCCGCGGGCGACCGCTCACTGGAAATTAAACGCGATGTTCACGAAATTACAGAAATCTCATCATTAGGTTCTTAGGGTCAATCTGATCATCATCACCGAGAGAAGTTTCTTAATATTAGCGATTCCCACATTTCTTGAATTAGCATAATCGACTTTAATAATGACACAACGCAACGCGATTAGTGATTAGGTGAACAACGAGTGAACAACACTCGTTGTTCACCTTCAAGAAGGACGAGAAAAATCTTTTTATTGGACAAAAGAAATTGGAATGTTCGCTTTTTTATTAAAAAAAACTATCCAAAATTGAAAAAAAAACTTACAAGAATCCTTTGTAAATAAAAAAAACATGATTGCAATTTTTTTTTTTTTACTTTCAGGGAAATTTTAGCAGGGCCGGAATTAGTTTTTAAGATGTTACGGATTTCAATATTTGCGTTAGAGAATGCTTCGAAAATCGTTAACTTATATGCCTTATTTAAAAAAAAGAAAAAAAAAGCTTATTTCGGGACAAGGGTGGAAAATTGGGTTAGTTAGTGATTAAAAATCGCAACGAGACACTCGCTTGTTTTTTGTTAACATCACGTAGCATATAATAGGTGACTGCAGAAATAAAGTTCATTTATAAGTGACCGCTGTTTCTCTGTGTCGTTGCGCTCTTTAAATATTAATAAGGAGACTATAATTGCTATACGATTCAGCTTTCTCTTTCGGATCCCATTCAACCTTTTCCAGTCATAATTCCCTCAGTACGCAGGCAAGACCAAAACTGCTATCCGCACCAAAGAGGAAATTAAAAACGAGAACGACTGGGTCGCTTACTCCGTGTTGCAGTTTATATTTATGTTTTAGTGGGGCCTGTATGTGTGAGATGTCCACTTTTTGTGCCTAGTTCTCGGGTTTTCAAAACGTTGAAACTTCACCAACTCGTATGCATGTTTTCTTTTTTTCCTTTTTCTTTTTAACTTTTAATTTTGAATTTTATTAAAACATATTCGTGCCGAGGACACCGGTATTTATATCACTTTAATATTTTACCTTAGTTAACTATGACGATTAGAAGTCGACTCCTCCCCTCCCGCCAGAAAAAGAAGAGGAAAACGAGGAGAACAATGTAGTCGTCTCGTAAGCAACCGCCTTCAGGACAAAAGAAAAAAAAGATTCATATTAGGTGCATGTATTTTTCTTTGAGGTTCTATTCCTGCTTCGATATTTTCTCTGGTGTACATGCGTAATCTGTACCCCTTAAATGTTTTACTGCGATCTCATCGAGGCACTGCGGATAAACAAACATTAACAAATCCTAAATAAGTGTCGGTTCTGTTTACGGGTAGAAACCGAGAGGGGACGCCAGAGCGCCGAGGTCTGGTTGGAAGGATTAGTGGATAGAGCGCAAAGACAGCTGCTGCCTTTGTCTGATGCTCTCCGTTCGAAACGGGTTCGATCTCGCGAACGTCGAACGTCAGACATCGGTTTTTGGCGTTCGGACGCGATCGAAGAGTGTGCAGAGACAAAGGCAGCTAGCTTCGCGTCTACCCCTAATCACCCCAATCAGAGCTCAGGTGTTCCCACGTCCCCGCGCGCGCTAGTCTCCTCCTCTCCCTCAGTTTCTACCCGTATAGACCGTTTTATCGTGGGTAGCGCCATTTTGAGAGCGAGAGAGAAAACGGGAAAGGGCTACCGGCGCTTTCCTCCTTTCTGGCTGTGCAGTGTTGCCAGATTGGGCTATATATAGCCAAATTGGGCTACATTTTTTTCCAGTTGGCGTCAAAATTTTGTGGTTGGCTATGTGGCTATTTTGGGCTATTTCAAAGAATGCGGCGAACTTTTGTCGAACCTCAGGTTCGACACCGAACTTTGATGTTCGTCTAGTTAATTTTCAAACTTTTAATCAGTTTCGAAAAAAAAGTTTCTCTTTTGGATAGTCGAGAGGAGACAGAGGGAGGAAAAGGCCTTAGACTTGTACAAACTTCGGGGTTTTCATAATGCGCAGAAAAGCAATGTTTGTGCAGTTCAAGCGGTCTCCCCACAGCGCAGTGGAACAAACCGAACCAAGCTAATGCACTGTTACCCTAAGCCCGGCAGCGCGTCTTCTACCCGGTCGTACACTGAACTCTTCAAACGCTGCTTTGGTGCCCACTTTGAGAATCTTTCGGCACCCAAGTTCGCAAAAATGAGAAGTCCACGACTTCACCGCTCAACAACTGACTGTCTTCCAGTCGTCGCACTTCCCAAGAAAGGACAAGACTGTAAGGCTGAGCGTGATCCGGAATGTGGGACAATTATATTTTGCACCAATAAAAAGAGACGGGTGGTATATCGGAAAGGACCTTAGATATTGGGGTTTCTGGCTTGAAACTCCCAGTGTTCTGACTGTTCGGCTTCTGTATTTTGTTGTTTTACTGTATGATGCATATATTATGGGCTTCACAATAAAGCTGTCTTTGTGTGTTTTGTACTTCTAAAAACCTACCAAGGAAGGGCCAGTTTTGTACAAATTTTTATTCTTCCGAAGCTCTTTTTGAAAACTTCACAAGTAACATAATGTACACAAAAGGTGGTGCATCTGAGGGTTGGAAGTTGAAACAGAGATTCCAACGTGTATTCTATGGGTGTGACAAATTGTCAATATAAGGCTTAACAATTATTGTTTTTAGTATTGGCTATTTTGGGCTATATTTGTTTTACGGCTTTGGCTACATTTGGGCTATACCTCCCAGTCGTTTGGCGGTTTTTGGTGGGATTATCTGGCAACACTGTGGCTGTGTAGAAAGAGTGAAAGTCCCGGATGAAATGCTTAGCCGGTGTTAGGCGTCCGCAGTGCCGGAACTTCGTTCGCGCTTTCTTCTCTGTTTTAAACTCGCAAACTTAATTAGAACCCCGGGCTTCGATGGCGACAGTCCCTCGGTCATCGGGACACCATTGCCCGGTCATAGGGTGCACGATTAACGACAGAAAGCGTCGAATACTGTCCGAGGACCTATGTAGCTTGCATGGAATCCGGCAAGGCGAGTGCGGCTGCAACGTTTTTAAGCTTCACCGCTTTCCGCATGACTGGAACTGATGAACCATTTATAAATTTTTGCTCGCAATGGGCCTATTTCAACGTAGCCGTGTTTAGTAATCAACAAGCGATACACGACACGGGAACCTGAATAAAGTTTTGTAAACACCCGGAGCTACCACCGATCGTTTTGCTGCGCTGCTTTTATCGTGCGTGTCCGTGTTCCTATATATCCTTGTGGATGAAAGACGAAGACGTTCTAGATGTACTTATATCGAACCGCATTAAGCCTTAAAGCAGCCACGAATTATTTTACTAGTTGATGCACTATTTTGAGTACTCACCTCCAATTTCTATCGCTAGGGCGTTGGCTGCCGCTATTCCCCCGTCGCCGCATTGGCGGATGCTATGACTCGAACAAAGAAACGTGCACATTGGGCTTGAAAACGGATTGAACACTAAATACTTACACGCAGACAGGACAGGACATACACACAGCTGACTATCAGCTATTTAATACTTCTTCCTCCACCTCCTCTTCTTAGTCCCTTCGAGCATTCCACGATTGCCGTCCGTCCATTACGCTGCACAGCAAAGAAAAACAATATCTACGGTGTGTTGCGGCTGTGGGCCCGTGACTCGTGAGGACAGTCATGGGAAGAAGTGTGTACGCGTTCAGTGTTCAATCCGTTTTCGAGCCCAGTGTACACGTTTCTTTGTTCGAGTCATGGCATCCGCCAGTGCGGCGACGGGGGAACAGCGCCAGCGAACGCGCCAGCGATAGAAATTGGAGGCGAGCACTCATAATATTTCATCAAATAGTAAAATAATTCGTGGCTGCTTTAAGTCTCAATGCAGTTCGATATAAGTACATCAAGAACGTCTTCGTCGTTCATCCACAAGGAAATTTAAGAACACGGACACGCAAGATAAAAGCAGCGCAGCAAAACGATTGGTGGTAGCTCCGGGTGTTTACAAAAGTCAATTCAGGTTCCCGTGTCGTGTATCGCTTGTTGATTACTAAACACGGCCACGTTGAAATAGGCCCATTGCGAGCAAAAATTTATAAATGGTTCATCAGTTCCAGTCATGCGGAAAGCGGTGAAGCTTAAAACATTGCAGCCGCACTCGCCTTGCCGGATTCCATGCAAGCTTTATAGGTCCTCGGACAGTATTCGACGCTTCCTGTCGGTATTCGTGCACCCTATGACCGGGCAATGGTGTCCCGATGACCGGGGACTGTCGCCATCGAATCCCGTGGTTCGAATTAAGTTTGCGAGTTTAAAACAGAGAAGAAAGCGCGAACGAAGTTCCGGCACTGCAGACAACCAACACCAGCGAAGCCTTTCATCCGGGACTTTCACTCTTTCTACACAATCAGAAAGGGGGAAAGCGCCGGTAGCCCTTTCCCCTTTTCTCTCTCGCCCTCTTTCAGTAAGACAAGCTCACGTGGTAAGGTACTAAGCATCTTTATTATGGCTACTCTTTTTTAATTGTTAGTACCCACGTGTCAGGAAACGCTGACGGCGTTCGTATGTGTACGAAACAGTGGAAAGAGAAGCGCGTCGAATAGAGAGGAGGAGAGTATAGTGGAGGACAAAGGAGAGAGGGATGCGACGTCACGGGGTGGAAGCCAATGCGCGCGCGGATACTGGGGCGAGTCTGAACTAGCAGGTGTGGGGAGCGCGTATGCCTCGGTTTGTGCTACAAACTGGAGAAAATGGAGTGTGAACCAAGTACTAGCGCTGGTCCAAGTAGACGGCAAAACAAATTACGGCGGCTTAGCTCGGCTATGCCAGGATTTACGTAGCGTGAGCTTATGCGCACAAAATGAAAGGCGCTATCAAGCGGCTCCGGTGCAGCGTCAGACTTGGCTACTGCGCAACGGAGGCGGACAGCAGGCACGCGGCGGCGTCAGTGCGTCTGCCGCGGCTATGACGTCACTCCTCTGGAATGCGAAGACCGGCGAGGCGCAGCCGGTGGCGGTAGAGCCCACGGCGGCGGCGGCTCCGGCTCGCCAGCTGTGCGCCGTGTGACGTCACTGCTCCTCACGCTTGCGCAGATTGGCGAGGCGCGCGAGGTGCGCAGCGGAGCCCGCGGCGACGGCGGCTCCGCCCCGCCAGCTGTGCGCCGTGTGACGTCACTGCTCCTCGCGCATGCGCAGCACTGGAGTACGGCTCATTATGAGAGCCACGCGAAACTGCTCAACCTCGGCCAGTGTAGCTAACGCTACAAAAAATTGCGGTGGCTTAGTTCGGCTATGCCAGGATATACGTAGCGTAAGCTTATGCGCACAAAATGAGAGGCGCTATCAACCGACTCCGGTGCAGCGTCAGACTTGGCTACTGCGCAACAGAGGCGGACAGCTGGGCACCCGGCGGCGCCAGTGCGTCTGCCGCGGCTATGACGTCTCTGGAATGCGAAGACCGGCGAGGTGGGCGCGGAGGCGCGGAGCCCGCGGCGGTGGCGGCTCCGGCACGCCAGCTGTGCGCCGTGTGACGTCACTGCTCCTCGCGCTTGCGCAGACCGGCGAGGCGCGCGCGGTGGTGGCGGAGCCCGCGGCGACGGCGGCTCCGCCCCGCCAGCTGTGCGCCGTGTGACGTCACTGCTCCTCGCGCTTGCGCAGCACGGAGCACGGCTCATTATGAGAGCCACGCGAAACTGCTCAACCTCGGCCAGTGTAGCTCCACGCTACAAAAATCAAAGGGAGATCCACTGGTTGGTCATTAGAGAATGCGTTAGCATGACCCGAAAACGCCACACACGTTCCCCTTTGGAAAACGCTAACAGTGACCCCCGTGACAAAGCCAAAAATGTCGAGTAGGAAGTGTCGTGCGCAATGTCGTTGTACTGTTTGCGTATATGTCTGTGCTGTGTAATATGTGTTGTCTGCGATGTACGTTGCTGTCTACTAGTGATCGTTCGCAGTGTACGAACAGACCCGTTTCTTTATAGACTGCTAAAAATCTCACTAGGTGGCACAAGTTACCCCCCGATTTCAATATTTCGCTTCCTCAAGTCATTTATCTATTCTAAAAAGTTATCCATTTGTTAATCTGTCTAGCAGTCCCGTCGTAGCTACCGACGCCGCCGACGCACGTACGTACTTTGCATCGTCGCTACGTCCGCCGCTTGGAGACATCGAACGGGAACAAGCGCGTCCTGTGTGCTCACTTCGGCAAGAAGGCGCGCGGCTCGCTGGGCTCGTTCTCGCCTGTTCTCGGCTGCTGGCCACGCCATGTTTTATAAGCAGCACGCTCAGCCGTGTTTCGCGGAAGGCAAACACGGTGTATCGTGTTAAGTTTACACGGTACTCTGGGCAGACCTTTGGGCTGGCAAGCATTGGCCAGTGGCTGGCGGGGTCCTTGGCCATGATGGCCAGACGGTGGGCCAATGCTTGGCCGATCGTACTGGCTTTCTCCGGCCACTGGCCGCTGTGCCTGACGCTCCAGCCATTGCCCAGCCAGCGTTGGCCGATGAATGGCCACTCTTTGGCCACTGGCGCACAAGACCATGCCCAGCCACGGCCATTGCTTGCCAAAATCTGTGCTGCTTGGAGCTCATATGGCCGACGATACACACACATGGCTGCGGTAAAACGAACACGTTTTGACTGTCCGCTATGGGACAACGGTTGGCTACACGGCGTGTTATTTTTGCTAGCAGTATACACCAACTCATGTTTACAAACAAACCGGAGCGCCCGGAGCGCCCCTAGCGGACGCCACCGGCGCCGCGCATGCGCGATGGGGGTGTGGGCAACAAGCTCGCCGTCGCCCATAAACAAACCATTGAAATGCGATGTTATCGGCGTCGGTGTGAGTCCCCCTGCCCTTTATCGCTTTCGAATTGCTGATTTTACGTCTTCCTGACAATGTCTGACTACATGAGCGGCGTCAGCGAAATCAACGAAGCTCGTTACACCGCAAAACTTCGCGTGAATAATCTGACATGCGGCGATTCATTCCGCGTGGACGCCGCAGAATGTACGCTAAAGCCTGATTCACATGATGAGATTTCGCTCGCAATTTTCAGTCGCGACGTCGCTCGGGCTGCAAAAGCGTGAACCGCAGCTGAGATGGTCGACGTCGATACTGAAAACATCGCAAGCAGAATCGGACGAAGTGAATCAGGCATAACAAGTCGGTGATGGCCGCTGGTAACAATAATCAACATCTCCTTGTATCTACTGTTTACGTCGAGCCTGCTTACCAACCTTCAAACTTAAGTCTTTTGAGGCCTGCACTTACTTCTAACGCAAGTACCGGGCCAACATTTGGTCTACGGGCCGGTGTCGTCTAAAAGAGCAGACGACAAGCAGAAGCGTTTGAAAGAGCAGACGACAGTTCGAACGATCAGACGGCCGTTCGAACTTCAAGACGCACTGAACGTAGTCCGCAGGTGGGCCGTACAACTTGAGGGTTTTCCGGCGTTCATGTTGGAACAAAACAAATAAATCTGATGACCACAAGTATCCGTGAATTCAACCCAAAGTGCTTCCCGCCCAAGCAATTGTGGTCCGGCGGCGGCTGGTTTACCACATATCCATGTTCTCGGACGAACCGAGAACATGAAAACTGATCTTCAAACCTTTCTCGACTCTTTTGGCACAGCCCCAGTCGCGGCGGTTTGACGAAAAGGCATGTTTTCGTCAGGTTTCTTTCAAAACAACGCAGGAATACACGCCTCACATGGGGCCTTCCGCCCACAGCCCCAGACCGGAAGTGCGACCGACGCGCCACCACCGCGCCGTGACGTAACAGAGATGAGTTCGTGCATGCAATGGTTGGCGGCATTTCAATGCCTTTTGCGGTGTTTGCATTCATCACTGACAGTCTTGGTAGTAACGCGTTACAGAAGCTTCGTTCCCTTTTAGTAACTCTTAACCTGCTATCCTGTTACTTTTTTATGTAACCTGTAACTGTAGTGTTGCTTCCTGAAAGGAACGATGAAAGTAACACTACTTTTCTCGTTACGTTTCAGTTTCTTGACGAATACGATATCATTGAACGAGTACAATCTTGCCATTTCCACGCATTTTCCAAAAATATGTGTTTCGGAGATTTCGAGTGTGAAGTTGGCCTTGCACAAACTTGTGAATGCGTTGCTTCTCAGCATGTAGATTTGATGAAAAAAGAAGCGTTCTTTCTCGCGTGTAGATTTGATGGAAAAAACACCATCTTCCCGAGGGGAACCATGGGGTGATGCGGAGCATCGTGTTGGTTCCGAGGAAAGAGTCAGTTGCGTGCTGACGTCGAGAGATGGCGCCACCGACTGCCCTAGCGTTACCCTCACACTTGAAGGAGAGGAGACTGGAGGGAGGAGTTGCGCGGGCGCGCGCGGTGTGAGGAGAAGCGAACGCACGCGCAGTGCATGCAGCTGGTAGAGAGAGACAGCGGAGAGAGTAATGCCCAGCTGTTGGAGAGAGGGAAGGAGGAGAGTTGCGCGTGCGTAGTCACGTGAGTGCGGACTACGACGCCGACGCCAACGCCGCGGGACATAGACCCTGAGCAAGAGATGCTCCGCATCTAAAAGAGGCAACAAGAAATAGAGGAAGCAAAACAAAAACATTAAAACAAAAAAGTGAAGGGGTCAGCATTAGCGTTTCCCAAGGGGAACGTGACATGGCGCTTCCTAAAGGTCATGCTAACTCCTTCCTAAGGATCCACCAATGGATGTTCATTTTCTTTACATTAATTTCCTTTACCTCTTCAGTAGGACACTGCGCGGATAACAGTTTAATAATCCGCATCCGATCCGAGATCCGCTGACTTTGTATCCGCATCCTAACCGCGTCCGCAAAATTCGGAACCGCATCCGACCCTCAGTCCGCGCATTTATTTTACATCATAAAATCAAGCATAAATAAAAAAGTACAAAAAACAACAACAACATGAGGAGCTGTTTTATAAGGCGTCTGCCTTACACATTCCGACAAATAACGTTTCGTGTCAGAGTACGGTGAAAGTCATTTGATCGTATTCTGTTTTATCATATTTATAAAATAAGCGATCATCCTTCCAGAGACACTTCGCATTGCTGGAAAGATGATGGCGGTTATGAGATCGTCTTGGGTGTCCGTCACGCTTACACTCTGTCCGGAAGATGCGCTCAGAAGGAAGAAAATTTATATATATTTTTTCTTTTTGCCTTGTAAAACCCACTTTAAGCAGCCGAATATTTTATAAACATGAAAATTGACAAAGGGCAGACTAATAACATTGTGACATATTATTTTGGCCAAACAATAAAAAGGGGTAAGGAAAGGCGCTCACTCGCCGCAGCAAAATACTCGTGTATACGTGGTAAGGCACGAGTACACCACTGGGAAAATATCACAGTATTCAATAATGGCAACACCTCCTATCGGTTTCAGTTTTATACGCGATCCCACAACTGCATGCTCAAAACTATATACTTAAAAAAAAAAAAAAGCTCAGTGCCAACTGTCGAGAAAAAGAAAACTCACACACACGCAATGTTTCACTTGTCGAGGTTGCTGTGTCGAAGAAACAGAACATCGTCAACACGGACGGATTCAGACTGGTTCGCCTCTCTTAAATTAATACTCGCTAATGAAAAGTCTCTCTCCGTTGGTGCACTTGATGCTGGGATGGCATGCACGAACTGCGCCACAAGGACGAGGCGCGGAAACTCGTGCAGGCGCAAGTTCCACCACTTCAAAGAATCGAATTCAGTCTCGACTCTCGCTTCTACTTTTTGTGGCCTGTACGTATTAGGTTTTCTTTGCCCAAAGAACGTCTTCCGCTCTTTCCTTGTCAAACAAAAACACACTTCCTGGGACGACTGATACTTCTGCGTTCTTTACTTTTTCTAGGGACAGCATTTTTGGCGAGATAGAACGTTCTAAAGCGATCTTTGGTGAGAATCAAATCTTTCTTGACGTAAAGAACAATTTTCTCACCGATTAGCACCCTTTATCTAAGAAAGAAGTTTGCCCCCACAATACATTCCATGATGCATTCCATAGTAATACTCACTTATTCACTCTATACACTGTGTGGCCGCAACCCGTTTATGGGCCGCATTGGAAAAAAATGGATCCGGATTCGCGGATATCGGCATCCGATCCGCATTCGCAGCTCTTGGCATCCGCATCCGATCCGCTATCCGCCAAGTCTGATTCAGTTTTATCCGAATCCGCCAGTATACTGCGGATATGCGCGGATATCCGCGAATATCCGCTGTTTTCCGCGGATAATCCGCGGATATCCAGGTCTCTACTCATCAGGGGCAGGAACGAAGCGTGCGTGCGCTGGATTTTTCCGGGGTTGTTGGCGGACTACGTCCCGTGCTGGCGGATTATTTCGGTCGGAACTCCAGTGCACGACGCTCATTGCTATATACATTCGGCGAAATTCGAGAGAAAACGAATCCCTCCACGAAAGAAATGCACGCACGCTGATTGAGTACAGATTCACGAATCCACGCGAGGGAACGATTCACGATTCGGTCTCGCTTCTCCATTGTCTCCACGGGATGCAGATCATTCCTTGAACTCAAACACGCACAAAAACAAAAATAAAAAAAGAAGGGGGGGGGGGGAGGACACGGATGAGGCGCATATAATTGTTGGGCAACTGACTCGCGAGCGATCGATGCACGATCGCTGCCCTACTTTCATTTCGTTCGTTCGGGTTTGTTTTTCTATTTTGTGTTTGTGTAGATTTCCGCGCATTGAACTTTTGACTCACGGTTATAAGTCCCGTGACTCAAAACTTTTTACTTAGAAGTAGGAACGATATGGATGGAGTGGACATTTGTACACTGTGCCCGTACGTCAACCCCAGAAAGGCGTTAGCGTGGACGCTGCAATTACGGTGTATTAAGCTGTGACGAACGTGTTAAGGGCGGTATTCCGGGTGCTTCGGAAGAAAGAAAGCCGCGTTTTACTCGCCGCTAAAATAAACTTTACGCATCACCGAGCCCTCGGTCTCCGTCCGAATGTGGCGCTAGCGGTCGGGACTAGACGCCAAAATTGCAGAGCTTTCTGTTGTTTGATTAAACATTTATGAGCGATTTTCGAAAATTTTCAATGAGAAAATTGCGGTCGACCAAGCCTGCGAACAGATGAAGATAAATTGCGTCTGTCACTAGCGAGTTTTGCGTCTGTCATTAGGGAGTTTTAGTATATCGTTTTCGCCGTCCCTCAACACTCTCCGCAACCCGCTACGATACCCGGAACTCTACGGTCAAGGCCATCGGCGCGCAGGCGCAGCAGCGGCTTCTTGTTTGCGCAGGGCTTAGCGGAGGGGAAACGCGGCGCTACTGCGCCTGCGCGCCGATGGCTTTGACCGTAGAGTTCCGGGTATCGTAGCGGGTTGCCGTTGAGGGACGGCGAAAACGATATACGAAAACTCCCTAATGTAACCTCTCCCGCTACATTTAGGCGGAAACGGAACGCTCGGAAATGCAAAATTTATTTCGTTTTGGTAGAAAAAAAAATATATATGTATTTTTCCATCCACTCGGTATGCTGCCATCAAAAGCTCAGCAGATCATGTTTGCTAGGTAAATACAGTAAAATACGGGAGCAGGGAGCAGGCTGTTTAAGCGCATACATGCAACCAAAACTCTGCTCTCTTCATCATAAAGTCTCGTTACAAAGAAAGAAAGTAAAAATTAAAGCTTGACAGACGCCCCATCGAGACTACCACCCAAGTTGTCTGAGCATT